>QUSF01000185.1:64958-98865 GCA_003676055.1 Chloebia gouldiae | reverse complement strand
CCCAAACCCTAAACCCCAACCCCATCCCAAACCCTAACCCGGGAGGGCACCAATGCCAGGCTGGGCATGGCTCTCGATCCTCCCCTCCCACACAGGGCTCATCCCTTCGGGTCTGCTTCTGGCACTCCCTGGGAGTGCATGCAAGAGACACAAGAGCTCCAAAATTTCTGGTTTAGACCCTCTGGGATTTTTCTGCTTAAGAACTGGAAGAAGTAAGAAAAAAACAATAATGAGGGAAAAATTAAGAAATTTCTCTAAAAGCCCACACGTTTCAGGGGAAGTGATGGGAAATTAGAGGCCTGTGATAGATGGGCTAATTTCCCTAACTGACAACCCAGACAGCTCCTTGCAAAAAAGCCCCAGTGTTTGGGTTTGATTTGTGCCACTTATTTTTTAAAAATATCTACACTTCTTGCTTGTTTCTTTATTTTCTTAATCTTTTTTTTAATCAGCATTTTTAAACTGAGGACAGTTAAAAGGTGGAGGACAATTAAAGACTGAAGATGAGCAGGAACATTGCCTTCTTCCAGTCTCCTCAGAGTGGGGAATGCTCTTGCTAACTTAAATAAGTTTGACAACCTTTAAATATAAACAGCTGATGAGAACTGATGAGAAATCTTTAAAAGAAGAAAAAGAGAGAAAAAAAACAGGTTTCTGAGAAGCTGAGTGAAGGAATATCAACACTGCCACCCCTTTCAACACTGGACAAATGAGAAGGATGAAGGGACATAAATAGGTATTTGGAGGTAGCATGGGCTTGCAGAGGAGGAAGAGCCAGAACAGCACCAAGGTAGAACATTTCAGGCAAAAATCATATAAAATTCCAGCTCTCTGGCTGACCCTCAGCTGCAGCTCCTGCCCTCCCGGCAGAGCAGCGTCGTGGGAAGAGCGTGGTGCTGAGGTGAATAACCTGTCCCACGCCCGTGCCTGGCCCACAGGGACCTGCCACACGTCCCCAGAGGAGTGGCAGCAGTAGGTGAGGACTGATTTGGGGCACACCTGGCATCACCCCTGTGAGAAGACACAGTATGGTGAAGATTATCCTTCGCTCAGGTCCTGCTGGGCATCAAAGACCTGGGATGGATCTAGGTATGGAAAGTCCTCTGAGGCACCTCAATCCCCCTTTGCAGATGGCTTGAAGCATCTTTGGAAATAGAAAGGGAGCTCCTGGCCCACTTGCTTACATTATGGCCTTTTTGGGCCATAAAGCTTGTTTTTGTTGACAGAAATGATGCTTGTGAAGGCAGGACTCTGCATGTGGCCATGCACACACTCATGTGTGTGTTTTGCTGTGTAACACAGAGTCGAGCCTTCAAACTATAAAACTTTGAAAGCCCAAATCTACACGTCCTTTCTTACACCACCACACTGGTTTCAGGAAAATGCTAACTTGAAAATCCCTTTCAAGTAGGGATAGGAAATTAAAGGAAATTAATATGTTACTAAAGAAGATTAATTAATTAGCTAATGTGAATATATTACTTAGGATCAGTAAAACCCCAGATAACTTTTTATGGCTGAGGAAATATGGTCTAAAGTGGTTTGATTCCAACCCAGTAAAACCAGCATTCATGAGGGAAGCTGATCCAGAGAGGAAGGTGCAGAGAGGGGCCGGTGCCAGCAGCTACCTGGCAATCACAGGATGGAGCAGGAGGAAGGACTTGAGGTTACAAGATCATAAAACACAGGAGTCCATAAAGTTTCTGAGTTCTGAAGGCAGCCCTTAAAGTTAATATCATGCAGTATCTGAGCCATAACAACAAGTCACCTAGAGCCATTTATTATTCCTTGAGAGTCACCCACACTACATGTATTCCCAAAGTCCTTTAATGTCTCAGGAACGTTCCTCTTATCTAAAGATTTATGGGAATATTATTGCATCTTAAGGAAATACCAATCAATTACTTTAACGCTAATTTCTGCCATTTTAATAACTCTCCCAAGGTGCAGACTGACCGTGTTTGACAGTGTAGCTGCTAAGCTGCAGGAGATGTCGTTTCCCCTGGGTAATTGGACATTGTGCCAGTCCTGCTGTCGATAACAGCTGCATTATACAACCATAGTTGTATGTTAAATTGCCATGTATTTTATATTATAGCCTGTGTTATCCTCTAAACATCCTCTGGAAAATTTTTTACATGTTGTTCTTTGCAGAGGAATAGTTTGACACCAGATTCATTGTGGTTGCATCTTAATTAAAGGGAATTAGGTGCTGACATTCCCCTGAAGTACGACAGAATCCAGGTGCTTCATTGTATTCAGCTCTCTGAAAAATTACTCTTCTCTTCAAAATGGATATGTAGCCTTCAATGGTTTTAAAGTACAGTTGACTGTTTGCTTGTCTAAAATGGATGGGTTTCTTTTTTTTTTTTTTTCCCAAGCAAACCAATACATTATATTAAAAACCCTGAAGAAATTACCTTTAGGTGACTTTGAAAATCCAAGCCCAAATACATCACGGTGATTCTTTAGGAGGCACCTTATGTCTGTGAGTTACACTTCCCCATTTGAGACTGAACAGTTCCATCTATCTCTGCATTTCTCTCATGCATCAATGGAACAGCTCTTTCCTTAACGACCACTTCTGCACGCTGCTCCCTGCAGCACCCCCCTGCAGCAGGGCCTTTTGCTTGTCACTCATTAACAAATGAATCCTGCTCTCCTGGACTGCTGGATTTCACTCCTGGCACCACTGACCAGATGGAAAGTGACAAGTGGAGTGAATGGTGGCACCTCTCCTTCTCCTAATGCATTAGGTACCCTTCAGTGAAAATGCTCTTTAGAGCAATGAACAGCTCCCTCCCCATGCCGTGACACTGATCAATTTGGACCAGGGCACTTAGAGCTTTCTGTGCAGGAAAACCAGGCTGGGACACAGCAGGTGCTGGCTTCAAAAACGAGGTGGGGGTTCACTGAAGTGAGAGACCACCCAGGATGAGAACTCTGCCTTCCTTGTCTGGTCCATGCTCTGCTCCATTCCTGCTTGTCCTGGCACTCTAACCTTGATCTTGGCTGGAATTCAAGGACAGGGCTTTTCCCTTCCATGGACAGCAGTATTCAGGACTTGCTACATCTTTTCCATCAGTGTTTATTTTGATACGGTTCTTTCTTGTCCAGGATTAATAACTGCAGATTCTTCTTGCAGCTGAGGATTTTTGGGCTCCTAATTGCATTTACTTGGTACTTTGAACTACAATTCTTGCTCCATACCTTATTTTTGAAATGAAGTGCCCCAAATTGGAGAGACCCTAAATAACATGGAAAATAATCTGGAGAAGAAATGTTATATGGCGAGTTCAGAGCAGCCTCCCTGTATCTGAAGGAGCCTAAAAGGAAACCAGAGAGGGACTTTTGACAAGAGCCTGGAGTGACAGGAAAAGGGGGAAAGCCTTCACACTGCCAGAGATAGATGTCAGGGAGAAATTCCCCCTGTGAGGGTGGGCAGGCCCTGGCACAGGTGCCCAGAGCAGCTGTGGCTGCCCCTGGATCCCTGGCAGTGCCCAAGGCCAGGCTGGACATTGGGGCTGGGAGCACCTGGGACAGTGGGAGGTGTCACTGCCATGGCAGGGGCCAGAAATAGATGATGGAGGGTTTTTATTTCCAGGTCGAGCTTTGCAAACCAGGAAAAATGCCATCAAAACACAGTGTAAAACCTCCCTCAAACTGACTGAATTTCACTGATGCATTAAATGATTGCAGGGAATGAACCAGCAGCTGCTTGCACTCTTATAGATAAGGTGTCACTGCCTCCCTTGGAAAGCAAAAGGTCTTCCTCCTGTGAGCTGTATCTAGGCAGTCAAATTGTATGAACAAGCACAAAGGAAGAGAGAGAGACATCTGTCTTGGGAAGCTGCAGCTCTCTGGGCTGGGTGCTTTGGAGTGTAGGAAGTTCTGTTGCTTCATTAACAATAAAGGAGCAGACTGGAGTAGCTGGCTGAGCTTTGTCATGGAACATCCATGACAAAGTGAGCAGGAGCTGCAGGGATAGGCAGTTTGCTTTCCTAGCTGAGATTTTGCTTTTCCAGCTGAGGTTTTGCAGTCTTTTCAGCCTTGTTCCATACATTATATTTAGAGGAATTAAAGATGGACACCAAGGTCTTTCAGGTAAAAGCTGTCTGAGCACAGGTCTGGCAGGGTTTCCCTTTTGCAGTCAGCATTCCAAGTGTTTTCCTATCTGCACAGCCTTGCATCAGCAGCAAAGCGAGGAAGATGTTTCTACTCTTCAAAGGGCTTTTTTTCTCCTTGATTTGGCTTTAAAGATGGTGGTTACAGTGTATCTCTATAGGCACTTTCTGCAAATTGAGAATTTTATATTCAAAGGCGAAAGGATGCTGCCTCTCTCATCTTCGTGGTGGAGACAGCATTGGTCTTGCAAAACAGGGAAGGTGGAGGAAGGATGAACAGTTTTTGGAAATACCTCCCTACTTGTTTTTCTATTCCATCATTCTATATTTTGAAGCTAAAAAATAATAAAATCAGAAGAAAATAATAAAGGATCAAACTTACAGGCAGTGGAGGAGAGGTGTAATATTTGCTATCAAAATTTGGACTTTCAAAATTCTGATGTGGTGTAAAATATGTGAGATACCGTCAACCAATTCCTCAAATAGAAAGAACAGTAACATTCCTTCTAGAAAAGATGCACATGGTGTCTAACATCTACTGGGACTTTTCTTATTCAGTGCCAAAAATGATTGGGATAAGAAGCTTTTCTCAATTTTTCTGGACAGACTTTTATCATTAGAATCCCAGTTTAAATCATGAACATCCCAAGATGACAAACCAAATGTCCTGGCTTAAGAAATAAGATCTGAATTCTGCTTCTGCCTGTCCCCAGGTCTCCATTAAAAGGGGTATATCAACTGAAATATCAAACCATGCAGAACTTGCCAAACCAGTGGAAATATTGCCCCTTCCCTCATTTTCAGTGAATTCATCTATCCTCAGATTTCAGGAAAGCAGAGGACACCTCCAAGGCCTTTCAGCTTTATTGTGAAAATTGATCTACTTCTGAAACAAATCCTGCTGTCCTCTGCAAATGGCATGTTTGCTACTAGTCCAAGAACCTTCATATACCTCTCTGTTTATTCCTGGAAAAATGGCAAAGTTTATGGTGTTTCTGAAAAGGCATTGCACTTGCTGGAATGCTGTCAGGTGGGAAAATTTCTTCTGGAGTGGGGTGATTCTGCAGTATCTACAGTCAAACTGATGAACAGGCAGACTGACTCTGTGCAAACATTAATGCATGGTAACAAAGTTGTGGCTTGGACTACTTACATTTCCACGTCAAGAATGCCAGTCCTTGGAGTCCTCCCTCCTTGCTGCTCCTCCAGGACAGCACTCAGCTGGCAGGACCAAAACACTGCTTCATTGGTATTACCAAGGTGCTGCAGCCACGCTGACCCTGCAGCACCTGAGATGCTCATTCACATGTGTGGGATGCTATTAACTCGTCCCACTGGCTGCAAATCCTCTGGAGAGCTGTGCACAGATCTGGCTTTTGGTGAGCCAGCATGGCTGGATTGCTGGAGCAGCAGCTTCACCTGCCAACCCCACACCCTTGTCAGAGCCCTGCTCTGTTGTCACCCTGGGAACACTCTGAAGTGTCTTGCCCATCTAAAATGCAGATACTGCCTGTAAGCAGCCACATCTCTGCTTTATCTGAAGCATTTTTGCCCCTCTTTGCTCAAAGTTGGCCTTGATTCCCATCAGCTGATTGAAGCCATCCTTTCAGGTTCCTGGATGGGATGGGGGTAGATACCCTAGTGCAGACAGCACAGCACTGGAAAAACAAGACCCTGCCAGGCAAAACTCTCTTTTTGGCACAGAATGCCCCTGCACTGGCAGTGCTGGTGTAACTGGGAGCAGGGTGTGCCCCAGAGACAGAGGGGCATGATCTGCCAAGGTGACTTTGCTGTGGGATTTCTCCTGCTTGGGGAGGCAGCCACATGTAAGCATCAGCAATGAATCTCCTTATTCTTTAATCAAATTAGTGTCAAACAAATTGGGTTTTGGGGGCCCCCTCCCAAGGTTTGCTAACCCACTCACCTCTGCCTTTGTTTAATATGTCAAGGGCAGAAATAGGAGACCTGAAAAACAGAACATTTTAACTACTTGCCCCTTCACTCACTTTTTCTTTCTTTCTTTCCCCCAAGGACAGTGTGTGGGACACCCTCCTCTTCACTGCTGTTTTACTTTCCCCTTTAGCTGTGGGAGGACAGATGCCCTTGGGAAGAACAAACAGGAAAGGCCAGGCTGCTTCTGCTGTTAAAGCACTGCTGTTCCCTGGAGCTAACAGTCACAGATCCTGCCCTGAAACAGCCTAAAGCTGGAACACCCTCTGACCAGCCTGGCTGCAGACCAGCAGGAAGAGCCAAGGGAGTTTGCTCTGATAATTTTTTTCAGCTTTCCTGGGACCATGGGAAAAGGCCATCTCCTTGAGGCCAAACATGGGTGTCTTTTAGATCTGCACTCCCAGGGAGGGGCCATGAGAATTCATTACTCAGCCCTAGCTTTCACTTTTTCATGACCCAAAACCCGACAAGACAAGAAATGGGCTTCCTTCCATCTGCCCAAATGCTAAGCACAGTCTAGAAAAGGGCACTGAGCAAGGTGCTGGTACTGAGAGATGAGACCACGCAGCAGCCAGCCAGGAGAAGGGATCATCCTCTTACAGCCAGGATGAGAATTTTACTTTACAACCTGGCAGCAATGAGACTTGGGCCCACGAGGTGCTGAGGTCTCTCGTAGACACCAGTGTTATGTCAGAAAATTGTTCTGGTTTGTAAAGTTAGGAATGTTTTCCAATGGATCTAGGGAAGATTGAGGGTTCTGTTGTAAATTAGGTCTCTGAGGCATTTTAAGCAGCAGCTATTTTGGATTTTCCTCCTTGCAGCTCCGCTGGAGGTGTTGGTTGAACCCTGTTGCACCAGGTGCCATCAAACAAACAGGAAGAGCTGTCTCTTGTTTGATATGTGTGATCTGAGCTGAGCAGATCCTGGCTTGAGAGGATTCTGTGACTCACCAGCAGCCTTGGGGGCAGAAAACATGTCTTACACCATTCCATGTCCACATCCACCCACATGGAGCAGCCCTTCCCAAGCTTCTGACAGCTGATCAAACCCCGTGGCCTTTGAAAACAGGCAAAGCAGCTGCAGAGGTTGAAACTTGGTGTGTGCTCACACTGATCTGAGTTATAATGACAACGGGAGTGCCCAGGAAACACACAGCAACTCCCGGGGAGCTGCAGATGTGCCCCAGCTCAGAGAACCAGGTGAAATCAAAGCTCTCTGGGCTTGCTGGCTGCCCAGCTCTGTTGGTGAGGGACCCTGCTGTCCTGGCGGGGTGAGCAGGTGTGTGAGCAGCAGGTGTGTGCAGAGGGTTCCCAGAGCTGAGAGTGCTCACGTTGTGTCTGAGGCTCTCTGCAGCCCTGCCCCAGCCCGGACTAAAGCTACCAGGGCTGTGCCTGCTATTAACATTTAGAGGGAATCTCCCCTAACACCATAAATGCTAACTGCTCTGGCATGCCCTTGACAACTCTAATTGTCTGTAGCCCTGTAAAAAGTAACAGCCATCTGGCAGAAAGTACTGCTGCTGGGAGAGCAAGAGGGACACAGCACCAGCAAGAGCCCAGAGCAAATCCCCCAGACAGGTTACCTCGGGGCTATTTGATTGCCTGGCAGTCTGCTCCTGTCCCTCTCCTCAGCTGCTTTCAATGTCCTGGGAGGAGCATCTTTCTGTTTCAGCCTTACAGGCAGCACAAGATCAATCGGAATTTATTACAGACATACATTATTGCAGAAATACTTCTGCTTCACTGGAACTGACAAACTGATAAAAAGAGCTGGCCTGGTGAAGATCAAACCCATGGGCTACATAAGAAACCTTGCTCAGTGTATGAAAGAAATGTATTGCCCTGATAATGGTGTGTTGTAGATCATGTGGCACTTGCCAGGAATGACCTGCCTGGTCCTCAGCATCTCTGTCTCTCCTCATCATTATAGCCCTTGATAAAAACAGCATATTAAGTGCAAAGACCAACAGTCCTGGAAAGGAAACGATCCCTGTTATTCACAGAGCACTACAGGCAGCCAAATGCCAGCCCCCTCCGGGGCATCCTTGGCTTTAACCTCATCCACAGAGCTCTTTCCTGGGGCAAAGAAAGAATCCAACTCAGGCAGGCTGTTTATTCACTGCCCTTTCTGACAAGGCTGCTGAAGAAGCCTGTGGAAAATGTGGGAACTAGAAAAACAGGATCATTTTCCAGCAGGATCCATCCCATGACTCACTGCACAGCCTCACCATTGGCAGTGAACTGGAATAATGTGCTCAGTACTGTCTGCAGTGAATTTTGGCCTTTGCTGCAAGCACCCCACCTGTGGAGAGAGGGCAGAGATGTGGAAGGGGAAATCCCCTGGCTGGAAAAGGTCTCTGAGATCAAGTCCAACCACAGTACCACCTTGTTTACTGCTGAACCAAAGACTAAGTGGCACCTTCTGAACACTCACAGGGAAGGTGATTCCACACTTCAGCATCTTATGGAAATGGGTTTGAGGAGTTTCCTCATCTCTTCCTGGGGTTTGTTTGCCCTTAAGCCCCTGTCCCAGTGTTTGTCCTGGCAGCAGAGGCAGCTCTGGAGAGGCTGTGGAGGTACAGGGAGGGCTGGGGTAGGAGCCCGGGCTGGCTCAGGTGTGGGGTGAGCCCCATGGGGATGGAGGCCAGGGCAGGCTGAGGTGTGCCTGGCTCCCTGCCTGCACTCACCAGCCCTGCCCAATTAATGAACACCCTCTTCACACCAAGTGTCAATAGCAAAAAGGGGGAAAATGCACTTGGGACAGAGAAATGTGTGACAAAAGCTGCACAAATTTCCATCAGCCTAAGGCCAGGACATAACCATAATCACTTTCCCGGGCTGGAGAAGAACAAGACCAAGGGTTTCTTTTCAGAGGAGCTGAGACCATAGTGACAAAGGGCCACACAAGGCCAATAACACTTTAGCAACTCATGTCAGCTGAGGAGCTGGTCCTGATCTGTCATCTCCCTGCTGCTCGCTGACAACTGCGAGCATGAGGCACAGCCCAGCTCTGTGCCACCGAGCTGCAGAGCCCTCCCTGCTCCACTGCTCTCCCTCCCTCTGCTGACTCCAGACTGTCACATTTCTTCCAGAAACTGGTGGCCCACACTGCAGTTCCTGGAACGAAAGCACCCAGCCTTCGTGCTCTTCATGGCAGCCACTATCCAAAGTATGTGTCTGCCAGCAAAAGGAACACTTTAATGTTTGCCATGTGAAGGAACTGTTTATTCTGGTGCTGGCTTTCTCTGGGGTGAGAGGCAGCTCTGAGCAACGAGGGATTAGGGGCTCCATTGTGTCCTTTGCTGCTGTTGCCCACCACTGGCTGCCCTTGCACACATCCCACATTTGGGATTTGGGGACATGGAAACAGCCACCCAGCTGCTCCTGGGGCTGGGCATCACTCCACCAGGAGCTGCTTTGAGTGGATTTTGGGGGGACAGTTGTTCACGGGGAGAGGGGTTGAGTGCATGTCTGTGTGGGGAAGGTAGGGCTGAGGGGGAGGAGGGAGAGAAACAAGAGTAAACATGAGTTGGGAGGATTTTCAAAGCCGGCAGAGGGCCTGGAAAAGGACAGGCTTTGAATTCTGCATGTTCTTTTAACTTGGCCTCTGGTTTGAAGAGGCCCCTGAAAGCCTGGTAAGCCTCATTGAACTTGAAAAGCTACAAGCTTCCTTTCTTCCCCATTTGCTTTGTCTTTCTTATCTCATTCATGTGAGACATTGCTCCCACCCTGGCCCTTGCTGGAGAGAGGAGCTGGCCGAGTCCCCAGCGCTGCCGAGCATCAGCCGTGTCCCATGGAGCACCAATGTCCCATGGAACTCCAGCTGTGTCCCATGGAACTCCAGCTGTGTCCCATGGAGCTCCAGCTGTGTCCCATGGATCAGCAATGTCCCGTGGAGCTCCAGCAATGTCCCATCGCCCCCAGAGAGCCCCACAACGGGCAGGATGGGGAGAAGGGAGGGAGCCAGGAGCCTCTCTCTGGTATTCCATAAGCCTCAGCACCCACAGGAGCATTTGCTTTGCTTTTTCAGCCTTGCAAATTTCATTCTTCAGAGCACAAGACTGTTCTGAATAGGGAGAATTGGTTTTTAATCAAATTATTTATCTTCCATGTTTTATTCTTTGGGGTCCAAAGCAGAGAAACCAAATATTAAAACACCTCTGTTCTGCCAGCCAGGTTCTCTGGAGACCCCAAAAAGCTGTTGCTGAAGTGTCCACCTTACCACCAGTTATTTCTGGAAGCCCAGCACATACATAAAATGTTGTTGTGTGTATCAATTAAACCCGATCAGGCAGCCCAAGCCCAATGCGAAACCACACAGGAAATGAAAAGTTAAGCTCCCTAACAGCTCCCACCCGCTCTCCTTTGCCTCAAGCCCCGGGAGCCACAACTAATGCAGCCACCACACACTCCAGACAGGCTGCAGCAACTTTATCCCTGCTTTTGGAGAGCCTTCACCACCTCCCACCCCTCCCCAGAGCACAGTTTGCCAGAGCTGTGTGATCTTGAGCCAAAGGGTCTGAGTGGGGCTGGGCTTGGAGGTGAGGTGGCAGATGGCAAACAGTACCTGTGGGGGCGATTTGCTCTGTTTCTTCATATAAAATAATTCTTTCTGGTTTGTGTTAAAAAAGGTGAATTCAGATCTGTATGTTCCGGTAGACACACAAACACCCACGTGGATGAAGAGATGGAAAATGTGAAGGGCAACATCTTCAGACTGGAGGAATTTGAAGTAGAAGCTGGTGCTGGCAAAAGGAAAGGAAACCGGTCCAGCCCATGCATTCAGTCCATACACACAGCCCTGTCTGCAGCAGAGTCAGTTATGGTTGCTGAGGGTTTGACATCATCTCTCCATCAGAGGAGATCTGTCACCATATTTTCCTTCAGGAGAGCCTTGCTGAGGGGACAAACCCCTCCTGTGCTCAGGCACGTGGAGCCAGGCCACATGTGCCCACCTGTGGGAGGGGGGCCAGTGCTCCCACTGGGTCTTTTCCTCCACTTTTGCTTCTCCAAAGGGCAGCAAGAGCTGTTCCTCACTGTCATCTCCTCGACATGCACACCATGCCCCAGCAGGGAGGGAAATCTTGGCTTCCCCCTTTGGGCTGGGACCCTGTGTTCAGCCAACTCAACCCTCCTCAATAAAAACTGGTGTGCAACTAGTCTAAAATCACCTATGGCTGACACACAGCAGTCCAAACTTTGGGGAGATAAATTCTTTACTGCATGCCAGGGGACTGAAATTGGAAGGCAAGAGGCTGAATCCTAGTTTTTTCTCCACCTTTGTCTCCAGGATGATAACACACCCTGCTCTCACTCCATTCCTGCAACATCCTGGGGACAGGGGCTGGCTCCTCTCGGCTTTTTGCCCACCAAAAATCCCTTGTCTCAGCTGGAGTCAGTGGGAACAGCTGAGGCTCTGATAGGAAACAGTGAAATCCTCTGCTCTGGGAGGCTAAACAGCCCATTTAGCCTTCAGGGAGTTTGCCCATTTCTTCCTGAAATCAGGCAGAGATTTATCAAAATCTCATCAGTAAAAACCAAACCAAAATTCAGGTGCTGAGCAATCCATTTCCTATGAGGGAAACAACTGTTTTTACAGGTATAAGTGGGGCCAGATTTTCTAGATGAGGGGAAATTCTTCATTTTGCGAGTTGGAGTTGGTTTTTTCTTTTCAAGCAGGGAAGGGGGGAGTGAAGGAGGCAGGAAATGTAAAAGATTTTGGAAACATGAAATGAATAGGTCAAGACACATCATTTTGCTGAACCAAAGCAGGAGGCAACAGCTTGAAATTGAAATTAAATAGACCACCTGCAAGAAAAGGAGAGGAAGGAGAGAAGGGGAAGCGGGGAGGGAGGGTCAGCGCTGGCATGAATATAAACCACACATTTTTAAAAAGCATCCATCAGTGAATTATTAAAGATGCTTGTTTCAGGTTTGGACATCTTGGCAGTTGTG
Organism: Chloebia gouldiae; assembly: GCA_003676055.1. NCBI lineage: Eukaryota > Metazoa > Chordata > Aves > Passeriformes > Passeridae > Chloebia > Chloebia gouldiae. Next base: position 86,837 of record QUSF01000185.1, on the reverse strand, counting down.
ATGGGAAACATGCCAAGGCACATGAGCAGGGCTTGAATACTTATTTTTGAATTCCTGGCAGGCACCTTTCCTCTACCCTAAAACACCAACTCTAGTGAGTGGTTGGAGGAAAAGCTCTCACTGTAGGACAGGAAAAGATCCCTGCTCCCACCCCCAAAGCCTGCAGGGAAGTGTTGGACGTGACAGGGGTGTTTATGCAGAGGGACAAGTTGGATTTGAAGCATTATAGATTCTTCTCCCCATTCTCCAGTTTAGCCTGTCCAAATTATCCACTGAAAATTCCTCTTCCTCCCGGAGGCACTCCTGCCTCTTGGCTGGATCCTCCATCTGCTCTCTGAGCTCCCAGCTTCTCCTCCACCATCCACCTCTCCTGACCTACATCTCATCAGTCCTTTCTCCTTCAGCCTTTCTCAGCAGCCTTCTCTCCCAGGGCCTCAGGAGCATCTCCCCGGGAGAGAGCTCCTCTGCCAGCACATCTTGTTGGAGCAGCACCGTGCTAATTCCTGTCCTCCCTGACCAGATATGATAAATCCTGGAGCTCTGAGATAGGCTCAGAGCTCCTGCTGGAAAGCTGAGGCACATTCCTGGTGGCCTTGGCACTCCTGCCTATCTGTCTGGACCATTGAACCCCAGGCCTGAGGCTCCACATGCTGCTGTAAATCTCATTGGAGCAAATACCCCTCCCTCGATCCCCTTCCCAATTTGATCAGCGTTTTACAATGGGGAATGAAGCAAAGCAGAGCTTGGAGGAGGGTAAATTTGATCCCTCCCCATGACAAAGCAAGGGAAACCAGAGACACTGCCTTGAGAACAGTGTGGAGCAGACAGGAGAAAGTTACAAGCATGTGGGAGAGAATGAATCCAAGAAATTGCCAGAATATTTGTAAATAAAATAATAACCAGTGAAGTGAAATAAGCTGACATGTGAAATGTGCATGTTGATTAAAACAGCCCTGGAGACCATTAAATGACAAAGTCACTGTTGATGCCAACAAAACCCCAACCGTAGCCCTGATGCATATTCATAACATCGGAACAACGTCTGGGCCCGCTAACGAGGCGCTGGGCTTGGGAACAGCTCACATGGAGCCACGGAGACTGCTCGGTGCCTGACAAATTTGGGAAGGCTACAAGCGTTGAAATCTCTCTTTGTTACTTAACAAACATGGAAGTAAGGGAATGCCATACCTCTTGTTATGGAAATAGCACACAGTGCTGAGGATATATGATAAGTCTAGGAGAGAATTACAAACATTCAGGACTGATCCCTTTGAAATCTCTGGGAGTTTTGCCATTTATTTCAATGGGGGCTTTACCGAGTCCTTACAATGGACGTAGCCATTTATCTGCAGGCATTGATGCAGCTCCCTTTGCCTTGGCAGCCGTGCTCCTCACGGATACCTGGAAAAGGGGCTCATGCTCCTGTGGGGCAGGCACAGAGGGTCATCTTCCCTCGAGCAAAGGGAGGGCAGAGGCAGGTCACAGTGACAGCTGGAGGGAGGAGGGACATCACATCAGCCCCCACCTGCTCTGCTCAGCCACCCCTTTCCTCCTCGGGCAGTTCTGTGTCCTTCCAGCCAGAGCACCCAAGGGCCATCACAGCCACCAGGCAGGTGCTTGGTGTCTCCTCCAAAGGGCTCGAGGGCCGGGTGAGTCTCACTCTGAATTAAGCAAAGAGTGCACAGTGGGTTTGAGATCCAGCAGGTTGTGAAAGGGCATCGGGGTGAGGCTTGAAGAGCTCCAAGCAGGAAAGATCCCTGAAAGTCTCTCCTGTACCGACACTTGGTCAGGTCCCCTGTGAGGGCAGGGGGCTGTGGTCCTTCAGCACCGGGGTTTTTGTTGCAGCTGACTGAAAATTAAGTCAATTCCTCCCACCGCAGCCTGTGCCAAGGCCCTGGTGCCTCCTATCTGACAGCAGAACCCTAAATGGAGGGGCAGTCAGTCTTTACTCCATGTACTGAGATGTGAAAAGCCAAAACCTCCACCAGAGCAGCCAGGTGCTGCTGTCCAGAGCCTTGTCCTAACAACTGCCTCCTCTCAAGGAATGACACCACTGACCTGTTTTTGGGGGCAACTTTTGGGTCCTCCACAACAACACAATAATCTCACACTACAACACTGCTGTTTGTACACTTGCAAAGCTCAGTCCCTGCTGTTTCATCACCAAATATGTTATATCACTTCCCTCCAAAACCCTCATTGCAAGACTTAAATCTAATCTACATCTAGGATTGTTTGGCATATTTAAGGTCTCTAGTTATGTGCTAAAATCAAAGAGAAACCAGTAAATTACAGAATTACACTGGATATTAAAGGAACTTGTCCTAAAGGACTTGCTCTGTTGCTTAGGTTAAGGTTGGTATCTCCAGCTACAGCTCTGCTGTGGAGAAAGGCACTAGAGTAGCAGAAGGTTACTTGGATATTGTCTTAATTGCAATTGCCTCCTCTGACCACCACCAGGTGATTTGTTCAGCCGATGCTTCTATTTCCCTTTATGACTGACTGAAAGACACCCAGGAAGAGGAAAGAATAAATCATTGGGGATGGAGAGAACGAAAAATAGCTGTAAATCTGCACTGTCACTTTAAGAAGGAGCAAGTGAGCTGAAAGTATTTGGGGAGTGGATTTATTCTGCCTTTATTTTCTACCTCCGGAAGTCAGAGCTCCCAGTGGGGTAGGCAAGAAGATGGAGAAAAAAGAGCCCAGGACTCACGGCAGAAGCTGCTGATGTGAATGACAGTTTGCTGGTGGGAATAAAATGTTTCTTGTTTGTTCCAAGACGGAGATAACAGAGTCAAGGGGTCAAGTGGTGTGGGAATGCGAAAGCCCCGTGGGTAATGTAGCATGATAAAAAATGAGGGATCTAGGCATGGGACTTCCCTGCCACAATAGACCAACTGGCAACTCAGAAAGAGCTCAGATCTTGTCTGTATTTAAATATTGACTGATAATCTCACTCCATTACCTCGCTGTCCAAAAGGTATGCAGATATCCCCAGCCCACTGTGGCACCCTGAGGGGCACGTCCTGTGTTTGATGAAGTACTAATTGGGGTGGGGGGAGACTTGTTCTTTCTCATCCATCAATCTTTTAGTCACATGCACAATTAATGGAGCTATTTAGCTGCCCAGGAGTGACTAGCACACAGGAACTGACCCGAAACCAGCAGAGTCCTGCATGGCAGCAAGGGGAGAGACAGGGCATGGCGGGAGGGGAGCTCAGGGCTCTTCTGGCGTGGCCCGAGGCTGTGGACATGGGAACCCACGGAGAACCCATGTCCAGTAACAGCCACCCCTCCCCTGCATTGGGCACGGGGCTGCACTTAGATGCACTGACAGAAAAGCGGAGCCAGGCTGGATCCCAGTCAGCTGGAGCCAGGAGCTGTGGGAATCCATGGCGGGCTGAAAGTTATATAAAAAGTTATATAAAAAAATAAATGTGCTTTACTTACATTTCTCTCTTTTCACCTGACTCAGTGTGCTTAGCAGGGCTCCACCAAAACTGCCTCCTCCTCCCTTGGCTTTCCAAACACGGGGAATTTCCTGTTCGGGATTATTGCTCTGGCACAACCTGGAGAAGCCCATTAGTCCCAGTCCTAGGAAGAGCAGAAATGTCTCAGGAGTCCCACACACCTCTGCTTTAATGTCTTGCAAAGTGCTACAGATGCTGATCAATACTAATCACTTCATGTGTCTGGGATTATCTGAATTTCAGCCACAGGCTGGGACCTGCCACTGCATTATGCAAGCAGGGCAGAGAGAAGTACAGGGAGCTGGGTCTTCCAGGGAGGTGTTCGGGAATACCATGTCCTTTTCCATGGGATAGTGAGGAACAACCTTCAGGGAAAGGAGGAGAAAATCCCTTTATGTGGCCTGTAGCACAGCGGTGAGGAGCACCTTCACCTGCATGGGCTTCTTCTCACATTGTGCTGGATCTGCAGGAGAAGATCACTGCATTTCACAGCAGGGAAACTGAGGCACAGAAATGTTAAATTGCTGAAGTCACAGAGCAAATCAGAGGGGAAAACTCGGGAGCTGAGCCTGCCTTCCCTCCTCTTTCTTTTCCAGTTTACATCCCCCGTGGCTGTGGATTCATTTGCACTGCTGTGATGGGGTTCCGAATTGTGCACGTTTACATAATGGAGAAACCAGTTCTCCTGAATGCAGGCACAAAGTCACTTGGAGATGCTCTCAGAAAAGCCACCAAACCCACACCAGCATTTTTCCAGGTGGCTGGCAACCCTCCCATCACAATGTGTCAGCAATAGAGTGATCAGCTGTCCCATGTAATTTTTAGGGCTTGCTGTGTTCACCAGAATGGAAATCATGAGGCTGATGCCAAGACTGGTGTTTAATTAAGGTGTCTCCTTCCATCAGAACTCTGCCCAGCTGTGGCTGTGCTGTGCTCTCTGTAAGCTACACCAGCTTCCCTGACTTACTCTTGCCAGATTAGCAGCATGGGAATACTATCTGCTTAATTCTCAGTGGTATGGAACCAGGAGGCAGTGTGGATCAGGCCAACAAAGCAAATCTGCTGCTCCAACAGCACCTTTTTATTAAAAGGAGTGAGATGTGCCCTCAGCTGCCTTCCCTGGCCTTTCCCATTAGGAGCTACTGGGCAGTGCTGACTGTGTAGGAGACGAAAACCTGCCCAGTTCATGTTGGCTGAGCTGAGCCAGTGGTGAGGCACTCAGGGCTCTGATGGAGAGTTGCATGTCCTGTAGCAGCCAGAGTGACAAAATTCCCATGAAACACCTACTAGCACAAGTAAACAAACCAAAACCCCCATTATTAACAGAACAGCAGTGCTGGGCTTCAATAATTGATGCACCAAAAGAATATAAAAGAACCTCCAATGATATATTATTCAAACCAGCTATTTGTAAGGTGCTGTGAAAACAAATGTAGAGAGGGGAGCTGAGAGGGAGCCTGAGGAAAGTGATGGTGAGGCAGAAAATGAAAGCAAAGCAGCAGAGGTGGTGCAGTCTGTCCCACACCCCACACCCAGCCTGGGGTCTCACCTGAGGGACACCCAAACCACAACTAGGGAATGTGGGGATGGGCCCTCAACATGGCACAAACAAAAGCTCTGTCTTGATTCAGCCAGATAAATTTAACCTTCCTACATATTCAGGAAAGGGGGGTGTGATTTCTCCCTCCCCACTGACTGAGGAGGGTACCTGGGGGTTATTTTGCCTTTTACTTTACCTCCTAACTTAAGGGGAGAGCAGAATTCAGACTTCTGATCCAGTTCTTTTGAAGAGTTTATTTGGTAAGCCCCCAAATTAACACATAACCTACATAAAGCCACCAAGACCACGAGGATATGACACTGGGGACAGCTGGAGGACATACATAGCAAGGCCTGAAGAAAGTCAGGAACATTTGAGCTGCTTTTGGGGTTTTCCATTGAAGGATCTCTCTGTCAAAATGCAGCTTCATTTATGTCAAAACAATTTGTGGAAAATAGTTGGTTTTCTTCTTCTCAGGCTTCTTTCAAAGAAAATTTTGCAGTCAACTCTCTGACATGCTCAGTTTAAAATACCTGGCTTTTTAGGGCCAAACCAAGTTTTCCACTCTAAGAGTTTCCTTTGGACAAGTGATGTCATATGAAACCAGCTACAAAGACCTCGTTCAGGGAAACTTTCTGGGCCTGGACAGACTCATAGGGATAAGGGCACAGAGGGATATTTTGTGTTGACAAAATAAGCACTTTCTTCCTTGGAAGTTGGCTGCATCATTTATTTAAGCATAGTCAATATTTAATGGAGTGCTAACATGCACATTAAATGTATTGTGAGTACTCCTGGCCTGATGTCCTGAGCTGCTCAGCAGCAGGAGCAGCTCTGGAGTAATGCAGGGCAGCAGTTACATCAACTGTGTGCTGCTACACCTGGGAAACGTCTTAGGGCCATCCTGAAACACTTGTTATCTCAAGAGCAGTCACTTCGGGCTCGGCAGCAGGGGAGGTGCCAGCAGAGCTGGTGTGACCAGCGGGCTGAGCCCATGGGATGGGATCCTGTGCCTCGGGATCACCGCGTGCTTCAACAGCAGCACCTGCCTGAGGAACCTGAGGAAACCTGCCCTGGGGAAACCTGCCCTGGGGAACCTGCCTGGGGAACCTGAGGAAACCTGCCCTGGGGAAACCTGCCCTGGGGAACCTGCCTGGGGAACCTGCCCCTGAGGAAACCTACCCTGAGGAAACCTACCCTGAGGAACCTGCCTGAGGAACCTGCCCTGAGGAACCTGCCCTAAGGAAACCTACCCTGAGGAACCTGCCTGGGGAACCTGCCTGGGGAACCTGCCTGGGGAACCTGCCCTGAGGAACCTGCCCTGGGGAAACCTGCCCTGAGTAACCTCCCCTGGGGAACCTCCCCTGAGGAGCCTGCCCCCCTCTGCACGGCCCTGGCCACCACCCTGGGCTTCCCAGAGCAGGGAGGCTCTGCTGAGGACGTGCTCTGTGTGAGGTGGGGACGGGTGGGGAGAGGGGCGTTGTAAGCCCTTGCTTTGGCTCCCTGGAACCTCACTGACAGGCAGGCGAGGAGGATTGGGCTAAACCACACCACGGGCTGATGACCAGGTGCTGCAGATCAGCACCTCGCAGAGCCTCCTGCCTGCACCTCCGCCTCCTCCTGTCCTCCCTGGTGTGGCTCCCAGGACTGCTCGTTTCCCTGCACTGGGACTCTGTGACAGGAGCTGTTTTCTTCTCCAGTTGTTTCCTGCTGTGCCATGGCTGATGCACATCCCTGCTCCACCTCTGCTGGGAAGCTTTTCCTCCTGTCCCCCGTGGAAAGGCATGTTTTATTGACTGAGCAGGAAGCAGAGCATTCAGCCTCATGGTTGCCTGCAGGGATCTCAGGCATCGCTTGTGAGCGATGGTAGTGCTGAGACCTGCTGAGAGTCCAGGAGGGATTTCAGGGATCTTGCACCACCTATTTCACTGCAAACACACAGACATGTGCTATCTGCAGCCACCTCTTTTGTGCTTTATATAAACCCAGCAGCAGGACACGATGTTAACACTCAGCCAGCAGGTTTGGAAAATATTTGGCCCTTCAGCCATGCTTTGGGCACATCTCCTTTGAGCAGACCTGACATCACCCCTTTTATCACCCTTCAGCCCAGGAGCCAGCCCCTGGCTGCCTCGGAGATGTTTAGATGTCACAAGTATGTCTGCAGCTGGGGGACTCCCAGGGAGAAGTTTGCCAAATGCCAGCATGCAGAAGTCCTTGGGAAGCCAGGGAATCCACCACAGGAATTGGTGGATCCCTCAGAGGCACTGGGAACATCCCGGCTGCTGCCGGTGGAAACTCCTCTCTCCTCTCATGCTTCAGATCAGTGCAAGGGTCGAGCTCTGCTGACCTCCCTGTGGCCATCCAGCCAGTGACACCTAAATATTCTCCTCCTCCAGGAGACAAAGGGAAGGAGGGCGGCCTGGCTCCTGTCAAGTGTGGAGCTGACAGCTTTACAGCCTCACTGGGGAGAGGAGCTGAAAGAAAGAGCGTTAGATTTAATCTGTGCTGACAGGGGTGGGTGATGGGTATTTTTATAGTGGAGGAAATGCATCGAACAGGGGAAATTAGACCAGAAGATGATAAGGATCTGAGCCTGACACAACCAATTAATAGATGTTTACAAATGATTAAAGCCGATAGATCAAAGCAAATGCACTCCTTTTTACCTCATGCCTCCGGATTATTTGGAAGTGCCCCAACTGGTGGTGACTGTCTTGTCCCCAGGCTCAGGGCCTTCTCCAGCCCAAGGCCAGCCAGGAGCAGCTGGGCAGTGCAAGTTTCTGCTGAAGCCAAATACTCCCAACAACTGCAGTGCCTCAGCACAGCATTTGGGAGGGATCAGGGAAGCCCTGAACAGCTCCAGGCTCAGTGTTTGGGTAAACAGGGGCATAATTCCTCTTTGTTTAATGCATGGGGAACATTTCTCTGCCTTGCACATCTCTCTGAACCCAAAATGTCAACAGAGAAAAGGTACAAGGTGGTGCAGAGGGAGAGATCCTGGTGCCCAAACACAGCACCCAGCAGCTCTTCCACAGAGAGCCCCTGGCAGCCCCTGCCTGCTCCAGGAGGGATCTGTGTCACATCTTTGGAGGCTGCTTAGCAGGAGAGAAGTGTGCTGCAGTCCTGAAGGCACTGCCATGCTGCTCCTTGGGAATCTGCATCCCTTTTGCTCCGGCAGGAAGCTTGGCCCAGGAATATCTGCCCAAGTGACAGTGAGCCCTGGTAAGTGAAAGCTGGGGCAGTGAGAAGGACTGAATGGCCAGACTCCTTCCCTTGGTGTGCCTGCACTCCAGGAGACGCTGCCAACTCCAGGATAAACAAGAGCAAGGTCTTTTCATGGAAAAATTCTCCATCTCCAAAGGCAGCTGCCCAAGTGCCCCGGCTCAGGCAGTGGAGCGGGCACAGCACATGCCCTGCACCTGGGCCTGGCCTGCTCCTCTGCTCTGCTTCTTCCTCTGCCACTCACAGGTGGCACATCCAGCAGAACCCCAAAATGCTGGCTGGAGCGGAAGCAGCTGCAGGGATGTTTGGGATGATGCCCTTTTACACAAACTGGCATGGATGCAGCACGGCTCGGCTGCTTCCAGGCACAGAGAGTCCAACACCGAGGCCACAGAGGTGAAGGGAGGAGACAGCGATCTGTCCCTGCAGGACACAGGACACACAGCCATCCCTCCCTGCAGGACACACAGCGATCTGTTCCCTGTCCTCCGAAGGGCACTGACACTCCTGCGGTGTCCGATGGCTGCTGGTGTTGGAGGCTTTGAAGTGAAGTACTTGAGCAGTGTGTTTTGGCTTCCCCGGGTGACTCATGCTCAGCTCCGTATCTAAGATGGCTTTTCAGCTTCCTCTGACTGCTTTCCAACAGTTCCCTGTTTGCTCAGCCTGCCCATGGACTGTAACTTTCCTGTTCAACATTCGCCCTTTCTCCTGAGGGTGCATGAACAGCTTCCTAACTCCAAAGGGGTTCAGTGGTTCAGGCAGTGTTTTTCAAGAATAGCGGTGCCTAAAGGCATTTTCCCATCAATGGGACAAACCTTAACCCTTGGTCGATCCCATGCAGCGCTCAGGGGGGCTCAGTGAGAGGCGCTTGGCTGTGACACTGCAGCTGATCACACGGCAGACGGCATTGACTCGGGAAATCGGCAGCACGAGGGAGGTCTCTACACTCCTGTTGTGACACTCACCAAAAGAATATAATGAGCTGTCAGAAATAACTTACAAAGAACTGCAGAGAAGAGGATTTGTAGGAGTGATTCTAGACTTGTGTCTTTCACCCAAACACCTGAAACACCCCCACAAATGCTCTATTTTTATAGACTCACTTGTTTGTAGCTAATCCCGTGTGTCTCTGCAGCCTGTCAGAATCCACCCACAGTGCCCCATCCTAAAGGAGCAGGGTCCTGACTCTGCCCCAAATGAGTCAGTTGAGGTCCCAAGGTCCAAGTCAAGAAGAAATACACACACATTCACAGAGACCTTCATCTGGATGATTCCTCCTGCCATCCACAGCAGCCCTTTCTCTAAGAGAAGATCCTTAGAAATTCTTCACAAATTCTGTGGCCAAATTCACCAGGCTGTGGTGCTGCTGCATCCTTAGATAACACCTTTTAATTTTTTAACCACTTGAGAATTTTGTTTGATTTTCATTGCTAGGTCATAATTCCTAGGGTTATAATAACTTGCCTCCCTGACATTTGACTGTGGGATCAGCAGTTTTCAAAATTTTTTGACCTTCAGGGTTTCAAGCATTTATTTTGGGGAACCAAGTCACCCTCATCCCTCTTAAGAGTGCACGTCCTGCAGAGAGGCACAGAGGATGTCATACCTGTTGTGCTACAGGGTGCCTAGGGAAGGATGTTTTAAGGGTCAGAGGCCTCATGAGGAATATCAAGGTACAAAATCTTATCTTAAACTCAGAGTAATCTGTTTTTTTGAGCCTGCCTTTTACATCAGTTCAAAACACAACCAGGTTTGAGCAACCTGGTCTAGTGGCAGGTGTCCCTGTGCATGGCAGGGGGTTGGAATGAGGTGATTTTCAAGGTCCTTCCAACCCAAACCATTCCACAAATCTGAGATCCCAGTGCCTGCTTTCACACCTTATGCTTTGTTTAACTCCTCACAGTGGTTTTTCTGACGGGAAGTATGCACCCTTTACACTGTGATAAACATTCATAGTTCACCATTCAGAGGCATCTCCTCTCTGCTGATGTTATGAGCAAGGAGAAATAGAAGGGATCTTGGTCAGCCTCATCCTCAAAGATGGTCTCAAAGGAAGATCTCCTCTCCAGGAGACCCCAGCAGGCTGGTTATGATCCCCTGCTCCTGCCCCCATTATCCCAAAGGATCCCTTGGGGCCCTGGTGATCCCCCATTACATTGTTGCTGTAGCTGCACCCCAAATCTCTCTCTGTCAACTTGGACACGACATTTCACAGCACTGCATGCCACAGCAATGGTGCAGAGCTTTTCCCAGGACAGGCTGATGGCACAAATTAAACCATCAAATCAGTTACAGTGAGACTGGGACATGGGAAAGAAAGGAGCCAGCCTTTATCATAGAGGCCTTAGAGGGAAACCCAGAACTGCCAAACTCATGGCCAAGCTACAGCCTGAGGACATCCAAAATGGGTCATTCCTAAAGCCCTGCAGGCCACATGAAAGGCTCACTTACAGGCCTAGGTTTGGAGACACATGGCAGCTCCTTGGAAGGGAAAGGATGTCACCCCCATGTGCACAGGGACCCTTAACCCCTCCCAGAGCAGATCTCTGCAGCTCCAAAGCTTCACATCAAGGGCACACCCTGGCATCTCACCTCCCTCCCTCTTCCCTCCTGATCTCCCACTCATCTACTCAGGCTTAGCAAAAGGAACCTGTTCCTCACAAGCAGGAGTCACGGGAAGGAAGGATCCAACCTGAATGGCATTCCTGCATTTCCATGTTTCCAGACTTTGGGTTCTGTGTCGAGAGGGTGAACCCTCCTCCTCATCCTGCTCCTGCCCATGTCCCTTTGGTGCTGGGGAGATTTGTTGCAGGATAATTCTCAGCAACCATCTACCCCCAACAAAGCTGTCCCCTTTGGATGTGGGCAGATGACATAGAAAATGGGTGGTTCAGGCCGATTTCATGAGGCCTAATAAATCTTCAGTAAATTAAAACTCATCCCCCTTTCCTCCCCTCTCTGGGCCTTTGTCTTGCTAATACACATTAAGCCCTGCCTGGCTACACACTTTGAGGCATTTCGGAGGTGAGGTCTGTACAAAGCTGCAGATGTGGGAGCTTTAAAGGACCTTTGGCCTCGGTGTTACCCATTAACATCAGCCATGCCAACACAAGAATCTCACCATGGTTCTCTCCCCTCAAAAGGGCTCCCAAGTAACAACCTCGCCTTTTGAAGGGGGGACAGAAATAAAAGAACAGAAGGAATGAGGAAGAAAGAATGAGAGAGGGACCTTCCAAAAGAGGTGTTCCCTGTAAGGCTAATTTTGTCCCTAAATCATTGTCTGGATCTGGTTGCTATTTAGAAATTGCTTAAGAAATCGGTGCACCTCTTTTGTCACCCTGATTGTCCTATAGCAACATCTTTTAAGGCAGGCAATGCTGACACTCACAGCACTCACTGATATTTGATTCATTTCTCTCATCTCCACTGACCATTTCCACTCTGACCTTCCTACTTTCAGACCTTGAAATAAAGAGCACTAATGCAGTCCCATATTCAAAGAGACACTTTTGTCCCATATTCAGGTTTTTATTCCTGTTCAGATTTTTTTCTATGCTTTCCACCCTTCTTTAGAAATCAAAATCAAGCTGCCCCCAGAGCTGGACACAAAGTGACAGGCCAAAAATGTCTCTGTGAATGTAATGGCCCTTCTGGAGTCTCCCCCTTTGACCTGGTGCCTTCCGTTGTCCTTTCCCTTGGAGCAGGCTGGTGCCTCATGCACATGAATTCCCTACACAACACAGGGGAGAATGCTGCCAGGAAAGCATGCAATTAATGAACCTGCCCATTTCTAGCGGGCAAGGATTTGAATAAGAGCGTCAAGGACGTGAACAATCCGCTTGTCTGTTCGGTGCCTTCACCGAGGTGCATTCAGGTGTGATTTAAACAAGAAGTAACATCTCCTCTCCTCGGGTTTCTCAGCAGAGGCTTTGCCTTTCATCCCTTCAGGCACTTTGGCTAAAATGTAAAGAGAAACTTTGTGGCCCAATGTGGGTGCTTTAGAAGTTGTAAGGTGTGATGAATGAGCTCTAAAAACACAGATCAAGAGGAAGATAGGAGGGATGAAAGGACAGGCAGTTAGATCAGACTAGACATCCTGGGATGAAAGGAAAGGTGAATGGGTAGCTAGATTAGACAGTTACCTAAGTGGAAGGCAGGAAATCCAAACTTGTAGGTGTTTATCCTAAACTCCAGATCTGCACCTGTAAAGGCTGCTCCCTCACTTCATTTTCATTCAGCCTTTTCATAAGCAAATTTCCCTGTTTAATCAGGAGGTGCTCCTGGCACCGGGTGAGTATCAAAGAGGAATGAAACAAACTGACCAACCAACCTCAATTACAGCCTTTTTTTTTTTTTTTTTTTTTTTTTAATCTCAAAGCAGAGTTTAGATCTCCACTCCTTTTACATTTTGGGGCAAAGACACGGCTCAGATCTCATTCTATCGGGCTGGCTTTGTCCATCCCAGCGAGAAGGGATGGCGCACTTGGAACAAGAGGATTAGGATGGGGTTTATCTCTGGAGCATGGAGCTTGTTAACTCTGGCCTGTGGCTGGAGACAGAGCTTGGAGCCCTCCCTGGCAATCGGATAAGCACGATTACCCCTCACTCAGCTACCGGAGTGTCAAACCTGGCACTGTCACCCTGAACAATGGAGCGTTCCCTCACAAATCCAACCCCAGCAACACCCAAACCACTTCAGATGTTTATCTGGCGCTGCTCATCTACCCCAAAAGCACACTGAGACCTATCATGTTTCTCTGCTTTCCTGGTGAGACTGTTACAGCACAACACTTGTCCCTTGGGGATCACAGGACTATTTCCATTTCCATTTCTCAGTGTTTCCCATCACGCAGGGCAGTTCTCAGCAATTCGGGCTGGGAAGCAGCGCGGGGCTCAGAATTCAGGTGAGGAGGCCCCTGGGTCTTTGCTGCTGAGCTTTACAGGACAAAACTTCAGGGGAGCAGAGATGTGGATCAGCAGCGCTGTAAAATCCGCTCACTCCGTGGAATTTCACACCAACAGCTTCGATCGTCTCAAGGTTTTGTGCTGGACCTAACAGTGCTGGGTTAATTGTTGGACTCCGATGATCTTAGAAATCTTTTCTAACCTTAATGATTCTGTGATTCTTGGGTAAATTTGCGCATTACTTTCAATGTTAAACCTTGAATAAAAGCTAAAGTTTTGTTTCCTCCTACATGAGGGACACAGAAAAATTAGCAGAACAGCAGGTTTGGTTTTTTTTTGCATGAAGACCTTAGTAAAAGTATTTTTCAATAGGTAGCCGAAGCATAACGAAAAATGCAATATGTTCCATTTTTTGCCAGTAATTGGGTTGTGTGTCATACCCCTACGGCTCCATCTACACATCAAAGATTCCTGCATTTATTTCTATGACATCGATTAGTTTTATTCCAAAATCACTACAAAGCCCAAAGTTGCTCAGTGTGGCTGTTAAGGCATAATAAAAAGTCATAATAAGAAGCAAAGCTGCTTTCCTCTGAAGCTTAATCATTTTAGCCTTGATCAATTAAGGCTTCTGCACAGTGAAAGCAAAGATCCTCCTAAAGTCTAAACACCTCCTGGAGATACCTCTGCTTGTCACCATAAAGGGGATAAAAACCAATTAGATTTTCTTCATACTTCAGTTATGTGCCAGGTTTAGGTACAGAAAATCACCTTTAGGCTGTCTGGATTCAGTTACTGCCCTGACTGTGAGCAATCTCTTCAGAATTTGGCTCCTCATCTTTGACCTGAAGAGGAAAAATAGTCTTGCTGCCAGTTAACAGTGGTTTTCACTACATTAAACCAAACCAGAAAAGGATGATCCAGATTGTATTTTAAGGACATACATAAAACCTCTGAGAGTAAAAAACCTAAAGAGGGAAAATGTGTGTTTCATAGTAAATATCATAAATCTTGAAGTGTCTACAGGGCAATGCCTCCTCTATGAAGCTGAATTTACTCTGAAAACAGGTTAACTCCATCCCCTAACATCCACCTGGCCTGTCCAAGAGAGATCCCCAAGACCCATGGCCTCATCCTGCTGAAACCCCCCTTGGTTTGGAGCAGGACACCCTTCCTTGGCACAAAAAGCACACAGCCTTTGAACATCCTGGCAAAGCCTTTGGCTGCGAGGGACGTGCTCCAACCTGCTCCGCTTGAAAAGAAGCACAAAACTATTATTGACTTCAAAGGCACTGGGACTCGGCCCCAGGGTGGAAATTAGCTTCAACATTAATTGAATTAAAAGAGGGGGATTCCCTTCAAAGAACTGCAACTTCCTGGGCCACGGGATGAGGTTTGTATTGAGCACAGTTATAAGGAGGCCAAAACACTGGAAAACTGGTGCTGAATCCAGTGCCTGGACGCCCCAAGGTGCAGTGCAGGAGAACAAGCATGTTTAGGAACTCAGGGCAGAGTTTGATTTGCCTGGACCAGCCCTGCTGAAGGACAGAACCGGGCAGGGACTCCTGGAAAGCACCACAGCTCCTGGGGCTGGGAGCCGAGGCAGGACCTCAGCTCCAGCAGGCAGAGGACACGTGTGACCATTTCTGAGCCCTCATCATCAACAGGTACGGGGAAAAGGGAAAATAAACATCCACTCAGTACAGGAAACAGTGACAGAAACAGCTGGAAAACCGCAGGCCCCAGGGCTGGAAATGCCCCTGGACTCAACGCTTGAAATGCCCTTCATGAGGTGTCCAAAGAGCCCCAAAAACCTGAGTTCTGCCTTGTCTGCGTGTGATTGCCACCTCCAGGAATGTGTTGGGGTAGGCAGACTTTGAGTAGGATACATTCTCTGCTGAACCTTATCCCTCTAGGGTTACAAAGCCCCTGATCTCTCTAAGACATCTCAGCATTGTTGGGTGTGATCTCCAGATCTTTGTCCCTTTAATCCCCCATTCATACACACCAGTACCTGTGGGTTGGAACATCCTTTCCCAGCCCTGGTAAAGCAGCAAAATGGATTTACTTCCACTTCACCCAAAAAATACCTAAAATTGTTCACAATTCAAAATATTGTTCACATCAATAAACTGGAATAATTTCAACATCAAATGAGCCCCCAAATTCTCACCTTCTGGCCTTGGAAAGAATGGAATTTCTGCAAGAACAATTCTCTCAAAACTATCAGTAGCCTCCCCTTCTGGCTTACAAATGAAAATAAAAAAAAAGGATTGTATTTATGATGAATAATCCCCCTGTATGAGCAGAGTTTTGCCATTGCTTCCTCCTGCAGCACACCAGGTGCCTACAGAGACAGCCTGACCTGCGTGGCTCTCCATCTCACTGAAACCTTCTCTATTTCCTCCCCTCCTGGAGAAGAAAAGGGGTCAGAAACAGTGATTTGTGGCTCAGGGCAATGCTCAGAGCTGCCTTTCCCAGGAATTTCAGTAGTCCATGAGGTGAAGGTGTCAGCATCAGATAAAGAGGAATTCACCCAGCTAACATATCTGATCTCAGCTTAGGTTACCTGCTGAGCAAAGGCCAGCAAGATGCCCCAGAGCAGACAAACCTCTGGAAAAGATGAAGTTTGATGTGGTGAAATGTGTTCTTTTTTAGGTCAGAAAGGGAAGTGGTAAAGGCTTCAGAGAGCTGGGCAAAGCCTCTCCAAACCACAGGCCAGCTCGCTCTGGTGGAGGAGAGCCAACCCCAGGGAGCAACAAATGGGGCCACAGAATTCCAGACACCTGTTTGTGATACTGGTCTGCTTTAATTTGTGAATGGAGAATGGAGAAAATGGAGCCGAAGAGGGGAAGGGAATTCCATTCAGGTTCCCAGGAGGATTTGTTGTATCTCACTGCTATGTCCCCTCCAGGCCAAGGGCTGGCAGGACCTGCCCTTATCCCCACACACCTGAGGTGATCTGGGTCATTTCTGCTTCTGCCTTACGCCTTGGATAGCTCACAGTACTGAACAAATGTTCTTTAACTGCTGTACAGCCACTGTAGAAAGCTCTTTTTTTTTTTTTGCAGCAGGTGCCACACAGCTCTGCCACAAAGAACGGGGTCCCTGTTGCCCCATCTGTGAGGAATGCAAAGCAGACAGACTTGACTGAGGGCTTTCAGCAGGCCAGGGGCCAGGAGAGAGCAGCTCCCTCAGGTTTCTGCCGTGTGTTTTTACAGCAGACTTCTGCCAGCCTTCCCCTCACAGTAAAATGCAACAAGTGCTTTTCTGCAATAGAGTGTTGCACGTGAATAGCCATCAGTCAAAAGGATGTGCTGTAAGGATGTGCCAGATGCCCAGCTTGGAGAAGAAAAGAACAGCGCTGTGACCCCAGCAAAGGGCAGCACCCCTGAGCTCCACCAGTGCCCTGTGCTGCCAGTGCCTTCACCTCTGACCCACCGTGCCCTTTCTGCAAGCTCTTTCTACAGCCAAGGCTGCCAAATTCACAGCAGCTCTTGGGGAAAGGCCAGGAGTTCATCTGAACCACCCTGGCCTGCAGACAGGCCCAAAATGCAGGCAGGGATCTAAAGGCAAGAGCCTCTCGAGCGGCAGCTCTGGAGCTCTGTGGCTCTGGCTGAGCACCAGAGGTGAATTTTACCACACGAAGAGGCCCCAGGCCCTGCAGAGCTGCTCGGCTGCCCGTGCGAGACGAGCCCGAGTGCCGGTGCTGTGACACCTGAGTGTCCCCCAGAGACGAGCGGCAGGAGCTGCCCTGTCCTCAGGGGCACATGGCCATTTCCACCTCCTCCACCCGCCCCGAGCCCCTGCCAGGCCTCTGCAGTGTTCTGGCTGTCTCCTCTGCCTTTCCCATCCTTGTGCCTCCCTCCAACCCTAGCCCACCCATCGGGGGTTTGGCTGACCTCGGAGATACTGGACAAGATTTCTGTGCTTTTCCAGGAGAACAGACCCAGGCAGAGGCAAAACTTCAGAAATACCCCATGACTTAAGAATAAGTGAAAAACAAGCTCTGTGTTACTTCCATCATTTATCCTGCAGCTTTTAACTAACCAGCAGTACCAGAGCACCTCCAGGGAACGACCTCTCCCTTCTTCCTCCCTCCCTCTCAGCATCATAAAGAAAAAGCACCCAGGTGAATGAACCAACACAGAAGCTCCCTGAGCTAACATGAGAGAAAAAATCAGGCCTTAAAATTGACACAGAGACAACTTCTGTCCATTTGCTGCTGTGGCCCTGTATCCCACTCATGTACATCCAGATGTGCAGTGTTCCAGCTCTCCCACAGCAGCAGCCCAGCTTCCCGCATGTCTAACTGAGCTCAGACTGACCCAAACTGTTCAGCCGCTCCCAGGAGTATGACAAAAGTTCTCCTTTTTCCAGATATAGGATCATTTTGGGGCACACAGCCCACGCTCCATCCCCTGCATCATTACCAGGATGCTGAGAGATGAAAAGTGAGAGAGGCGCCCATGGATCCACTGGCACTAATCCCCTCTCAGGACAGTCTTTTAAACAGGAGAGGTTATAAATAAATAAAGCAAAAAATATCCCCAACTATCATCCCTGAGCTGTCTCCTTCCCTCTTTCTTTCCCCAGATGCTGCCCTCCCCTTTCCCAGCCATCCTCTGCATCACTGAGAAGGCAGCAAACTTCCACCTCCCCGTTCATGCAGAAAGAAATCGCAGTCCCTTTCCAGAGCTGGCATGGCCTGGCTCTATTTCAGCTCTGCACATTGTTCTGCCTGGGGAAGAGGGGGAGGAGGTAGAGATGGACATTGTTTGCAATTCAAATGGCTAGACCTCAGGAAAAACCAATAAATTTAAGTCACTAGAGAATTCCAACAAGCAGGGCCACTTTCTCAAATAGGAAGCCTCCTCCCTGTCGGTGGGGGCTGTTGAGGAGCCACTAGACAAGAGAATAACTAAGCACTTGTGGGGCTGAGGGCTTTTCACGCAATGAAGTCCAAACCAAACAAATTCCCCCTTTAGGAGACACCTTTATCCAAACATTCTGAGCACACAGAGGAAGGCGCTCGGTGCTCCCCGTGTTTGCTAAGCCAGGCCTGTTTCCTTCTCCCCGCTCCCTGCCCAGGGCGCTGGGGGCTGCAGGAGCTTCCGAAGTGCCCGCTCGGCACGGCGCAGCTTGGGAACATCCATGGGTGATGCTGGCGGAAAGGGGATGTGCAAATTCACCAGCCAAAATTCCCCAGTCATGCACCAAGGAAAAAATTGCACCAGGACTGGATTTATAGGTGAGGTGGCTTGTACCAGCTCAGTGTTTAATTTTCAGTTGGGCTTTGACTGCTGTTTCTCAGGAGGAGTCAGGGATTCCCATAACTCATCCAGCTGGAGTCCCATGGTGGGAAGCCTGTGCCTCCCCTCCCTCACAGGGGCTCCTGGAGCTGGGCAGATCTCCATGAGGTGAGGAAGAGGAAGGCTCCTGCTGCAGAAGGGAATCTGACACATCCTCGGGGACATTATCTGGAGCTGCTCAAGAAGTCACTCATGTCCTCTGTGAGTGGGGGAGCGCTCTTTGTCCCACACCAGGATTCACACAAGTGGGGCAGAGATAAAAGCTGTGAACCAAAAGGCCATGAACCAACAGACCTTTCGACACCACTCCAGCACTGGTGCTGAAGCATCTTATAAACCAGAGGTTTTCCTGGTTGTCAGGAAAGGTTCTTCCCCCGAGGGTGCTGGCAGTGCCCAGGCTCCCCAGGGAATGGGCACGGCCCCGAGGCTGCCAGGGATGCCCGGGGTGGGACTGCTGGGGGGTCTGGGCAGTGCCAGGAGCTGGGCTGGGTGATCCTGGTGGTCCTTTCCAGCACATCCTGTGAATCCATAACTTGCACCTTTGCTCCACTCCAGCGCTGCTGTGCTCCCCTCAATGTTTCCAGCCCTGGCAGTGCCTCAGGTCCAATTCAGATGATCTTTTTTACCTGTTCCTCTGCTGGTATCTCCATTCCTGGCAGACGATGAAAAGCTGCCAGGGACTTTACAGTCAGTAGTAAAATAGATTTATAGGAGGAATTCGATCTATAGTCATGGAGATGCTTGGTATGCAGCAACCACTTAGCACCAAATGCTTAATTCCCTAAGGGTTTATGTATAAAGACAAAATTTGTCTGAATTAACTACAGAAGAACATTTAAGGCAAAGATGTAAACTGAAATCAACTCCTGAGCAGATGCTTTTGTCTGGAAGTTAAATCAATATTATGGCTATAAGTTAATACAGTTTTATTCCACATTGGAAAGAATCAACCTAGAATAAAAAGCACTTTAGTGATCCTGAAAAAATCCATGAAATAGATCTATATTATATGAAATAGATATGTTATATGAAATATAATACAGGTGTATACATATAAATCTTTTCTTCAGACTAACATTTTTATGTGACTGGGGGACTCTAAGTTGGACAGAGAAAGGCTCTCTGTGAGCAACACTTCCTTTAACACCAGGCAAGCTGGGCTTATCACCCACCAGCCATCTCCAGGGCTATTCTGCTTCTGTTTCCTTCATTTTGCTGTTCCTGGACATTATTAATGTAGGTGTGAGGGGGTGGGGTGTGGAGGAATGGGTATGTGAAAAGGGTCACGTAGATGCGGTGCACATGAATGATATCCTTGAGCATAGTTGCTGAACGGGAACAAGACATGGCTACAAAATAACGATATGGGGAACAGAGGGAACAGACAAAGTAAGCGAAAAGGATGAAGAACAATGACTACTGTAATGCATAAGGGAAAGGGTTGACATTGGGCTAATTAACCAATAAGGAGCTTGCTTTTGTACTATGTATGAACTTCATTATCGATGGTATAAAAGAACTGCTATTGCTGAAATAAACGAGACTTGCTGATGACCACATGGTGTCCGCGTCTCCCTTCTTCGACAGTGGAGGATGACAACTCAGCCCCCATTGTTTATGTCTTGCTGGGAGGATGGGGGACTAAGAAAAATAAAAGCCAACCATAAAGCAAAGTGTTAGCCAAAAGAATATTTTTATTGCCACCAGGAGTAATTCAAACCTTTTGTGGTGGTTTGGAGACAAACTTTATGGCGGTCAAGTCATACACTGCTGTTTGGATTTAAAAAACAGGCAGGATATTTTATGAGCATTAATAAATGTTTGTAGCCTGCCTAGGAACACAGGAGAGGGACTCACACCTCTGGAGCTGATCACCTGCAGTGGCCGGAGAAGGGAATTCTACTCGCAGCCACCCTCCCCACAAGAATTGCTGCTGAAGGCATTAAGGAAAGAGTTGCTTTTACTCTTTTTACCCCTTCTCTGAAGGACCCGTGATTGCTGGTTCAGCACACAAGATACCAGGCTCAAGAGGGCCAGTTTAGGCCAGTTTAGAATCTTGCAGAGCTGCTCAGAATTATTCTGGCTCAAACCTGCCCTTCCCCTGAGACTCCAGATAGGATGTACTTAAATGCATGGAAATTACCTTGTCACCCAGTTAAGGCCCCTCACCAGATTGCTGTAAAATGGGGGCACTGACTCCTAAAGAATTGCACTTATTCATAGATTTTAGGGCCTTTGTGATGCTTTAACTTGACCTGCTCACAGCCCAGGTCAGGGGACCACCCCACGTTGATTCCTGCCTCAAAAGCAAGAGCTGTGGCGGAGCAAGAGCAGAGTAAAACCTCCTGCCCTGAGTCAACAAGTAACAGCAACAAGGAAAAAAAAATATATCTAGAAGACATGTAATAAATATACATCTTTTAATGTAACTCCCAGTGTTGAGTCAGCAGTTCTTCAGAACTGCCACCTCTACCAAAACCAGGATTCTTATTCCCCATTCTTCCCAGGGATTGTTCATACTTTTGCTGTGTTTGCAATGGTGAGGTTTGCACCATTCATGTCCCGGAGCATGGGTCACTTCCTTAAAGCTGCCAGTGCCTAAAGAACAGACACTGCTATTCCTGCCCACCTCTATTGCCCACTTTCTGTTTCGAAAACAAATAATAATGAATGATTTTAACACTTGGGGCTTGTAATTCTCCCCATGACATGTTGATGTTTCTAAGAAAATTCTGGTCCCCCCATCCTCTTTTCCAGACCCCTAACACTGGGTTAGGAACAAATCAAATAGTGCCTCTTCTTCAATACTTAGTGCTTTGATTAATAACAGTGCTGTTGTTGTAGCTGTGCTGTTTAAGGATGTATTCATTAATTAACTTTGTCTCCTGATTAACTTTGTTCTTGACATCTTGATTTTGTGCTAAATTAATTCTCATTTATTTCCCCCTTCCACCCTCCCCTTTCATAGATTGCGCTCCTCACTTCAAATCAGGTTCCCCTTAGATTATGTCCCCCTCTACAGAAGCAGAAATTCCCCAGGCTGTGCAGCCACTCCATCCCCTCAGGGATGGATTTATCTTCCACAACACCCACTCCTCACTCCCCTGGGACCTGCCCACTCCCACTCCCATCTTCTTTCACCTGGAGCATGAGAGGACCCTCAGAACTGATCACATGCATTTCCCTGGGCTCAGAAATCTTCCCTCCAGCACAGACCAGGACCTTTTGTTTGTCTTCTTCCACACTGCACACACTCCCTGCCTGCAAACAGGGCCACCCCTCTTCACAAGGTCCCTAGATGCCACCACAGGGCTGCCACCAACCCTGCCACCTTTACCTGGGCAATGACAGCCTGGGACAGCCTGGGGCACCCAGGGACAGACTGGGACAGCCTGGGACAGCCTGGGGACAGCCAGGGACACCCAGG
>QUSF01000185.1:0-64948 GCA_003676055.1 Chloebia gouldiae | reverse complement strand
CCCAGGGTCAGCCAGGGACAACCTGGGACAGCCAGGGACAACCTGGGACAGCCTGGGACAGCCAGGGACAGCCAGGGACATCCAGGGACACCCAGGGACACTCAGGGACAGCCTGGGGCAGCCTGGGACACCCAGAGACACCCAGGGACGCACGGGGCTGACAGAGGAGCAGGATCACTCCCCTGGCCTGCTGGCATGCACACCAGGATCCCTCTGGCCTCCTTGGCCCCAGGACACTCTGCTGGCTCGGGGACAGCTCACTGTCCCCCAGGACTCCCAGGTTCCTCTCCACTGAGCTGTCCCAGCTAAGGGACACTGAGGGCAGTGGCACTTTCCCACCCAGCACAGTGAGAGCTCTGATGGGAGTTTCTGAGTGAGACGTGGGGAATTGGGATGCACTCAGACAGAAGGTGCTTGCTTTCACCAAAGCTTCCAAACCCTTTCAGGGACTCTTGCTGGATGCCATCTCCAGCTCTCCTCCTCCTCCTGCCCCCAGACAAAATCAGTTAATTGAACGGGGTTTACTTGGAGACTGAAGGAGTGGAAATGTATCCCCTGGTCCTGCAAACAAGTGGAAATAGCCTGGTGTAAACTTAATTCTTATGTGTTGTGAATAGCAACGCATCCTGGTTATTACAATCCCTGTGATCAGTTCACAATCCACCAAATGCAATGGTTGCTGAATTCCATTTTATGATGCAAATGTAGCCAACCAATACAGGGATTTTGTTTGATCAGAGGCTCTTTTTCCTTTTTTTTTTTTTTCTGAGGAAAAAAACCCTTATTTTGCATGTCCAGCCCCTCAGCTGGAATAGATCCGCATAACTCCACCCACACAAGTGGGCTTTTGCCCATTTACACTAGGTGAAAGACTAGCTAAAATAAAAATGGGAGATAAACTCCCTGTGCAGTCAGAGCAGGCCACTTTGCCCAAGTCAAAAGGTTAAAGGAGAACTGGGCATAAACCCTGTGGGAAGACAGCAAGAAATTTGGGGGTTGTGTATGCACATGGTTAGGAATGAGACAGAAAAGTCTATACATTTTTTAGCCACAAAAGATTTCACTGGCCAACATGGTCTAGCAGGAGCTTTAAAGGGGAAAAGCAGTTCACAGACTCTTCTGAATGCATCTCCAGTAGCCGGGTTGTTAAGACATTCAGGGCTGTTAATGTGCACTGTCAGCCCATTGTAACCAAACCTTTAATCCTGGGCCTGTCAGACTTGAAGGAAAACTAAGGACTGACAGTGCTGCAGCAAATGGATTTTCCTTCTCTGCTCTCATCGCCTCCCCCCTCCTTCCATTTAAAGTTAGAATAACACTGAGTCTATTCCTTTCAGGGCTTGCAAAGCAACTAAAAAAAAAAAAAGCGGGGGGGAAGTGAAGGGATGGAGGGATTTGTCCCAGCCTACATGGACAATCCTCCATCTCCAAATCCCAGTCTCCAAACTGGGAACTCTTAGCACAGCTTGATCAGACCCAGGTGTCCGAGACCTCTCCTTCCTTGGCCCTGGTTATAAAGTTTTCACACTGATCTGGTGGTTGCTCTCTAAAGCTGAGGTTTATCAGAAACCCTGAGGATTTCAGGCCATTGCTTAACAGGGGATGAAGAGAAACAGGCAACACTTTCTTCAGGTGTGCACCCCTCGGTGAGCACAGGGTCTGCCCCTGGAAGGGAGGAGTAACTCCACATCCCCTCCTGCTCTCCTGCCCTGCAGATGAACCAGCCAAGGCCTGACTGAAGGAGGAAGCATTTCTGCATGTCTCCAGGACTGCTGGCATCTCCAGAATGTCCCCATCGTGTTTCTGGGTCAGTGAAGGACTGGTTCCTGCCCTCCCTCACCCACGGAGGTGGCACACAGAGCAGAGGGCAGCAGGTCTGTGCCCTCACACGGCCCAGGGGCTCCTGCCTGGTACCTGCCCTGCAGGTGAGCCTGGCACTCATCTCTGGCTGGGAAGGGATCCAAGGGGTGAGACGTAACACTGAGAATATTATTAAATGGAAATGAGCAAAAGCAGCAAAATCAATTTGAGAAGATAGTTCACGTTCCAAGGGGAAGAAACACTTCCAGAATCAGGTTAAGCAAAACCCTACTGAGCTACTTATTGATTTCTTAATGAGCCTGGGGGGAGAAACGGAAAAGGAAAGAGGACAAGGGAAAAAAAAAAGGTATAAAAGACAAGATTCCAGACAGAAAGAGTCATGCAGTTTCCTTGTGGATGTAAAGAACAAGTCAGCGAGACTCCGGAGAGCAGGGCAGCATCAGAACCCTGTTTGTTGGCGCAGCAGTGTGGCAGCAGAGAGAGCTCATGGGCTGGGGATAAAGGCCCAGAAGGAGGAGGACGTGTCCCAGAACAGAGCAGCTCCTCGCCTCACCTGAGCTCTGCCCCAGCCAGCAGAGGCTCCGGAGCCCTGCTGCCAGGCAGGTACAGCTGTTGCTATTGGACATGAAATGAGTACACAGAAGCTTGGGAAGTTCAAAGGAGAAAAAGAGACAACTTTTTTCTGACTTTTCAATATGTAGAATTCCAAAAGGGACAGTGGATTGGAGTATGAAATTGCCACCTCTCCAACCACACTGGTCAAACTAACAGTTTATGAATTCTCTCTTCTCACAAAGAAAAATTCAAAACAATCTTTATTTACATGAACAGTGTGTAAGAACTCTAGTAGAAATATGTAAACATCAGAAGACATAGGAAACTTTTAAAGGACCTTTAGAACTTTCAAAAGAACTATAAAAGAAAACGTAACACTTTTAAAAATCAAGGCAACATGCAGCTGTGCCCCCTGTACAGCTGGGAGGCCCAGGCTGGTCAGAGACAGTGCAATGCTGAGGTGCTGCTCCTTCAGAGGGGACAAAAGGCCAAAAAAGGGACTGCCCTGAGCCTGCTGTCCAGGGCAGAGCCAGGCACAGGGAATAAAAGGGCTTTATACATGCACAGGGAAAGCAAAATATGAGGCAGCCCCAGCACATATTTAACTAAATCCACATGAGGCACTGCAACTGTGCAGCTTTTCCAGGAGAAATAAGGGAAAAAAGAGAAATCTGGCTCCACTGTAAATACCTGAGGTGGTAAAACATCTCTAGGTTAAGTGAGAGATCAGAGGGGATCAAACAGTGAGACCGGATCCCAGCAGAGCTAGGAGAGGGGCTGAGACCCTGGTCAAGGAGTCAGGAATCTTCTCCCAAAGGGCCATTATCCAGCAGGAAGAGAGGATCCCACAGACACTGACTTGAAACGTACAGTCATAGAGTCAGAGGGGAAGCAGCAGGGCCCTGACTGGCAAACCAACACCTCAACTTCATGGAATAACTTGGAATTCTGCTAAAGCTGCTTGATGCTGCCTCAGAGACAGCCCAAGTCTGGGATAAGAAAAGAGAGGAGTGGGGAGTACATCTCCAATTCCAGGGGGAAAACTACAATTTTTTCAGTGGCCAGGCAGTTTTCCAACCAAACTAACACTTAAGAAAGGAAGTTCAATAGAAGTGCACCTTGTATGACATATAACAGGAGCTTGCCCCCATAGCAGCCCCTTCCCCAAGGGCCTGCCGGACCTGAAACGAAGCAGTGCCACCCTTGCTTCTCCCCACATGGAATTACAGCAAATCAGCACCAATTTCTCTGTTTGCCTGCAAAACACTGACTCTTAACAAAATGGTTGAGGGTATTTGCCCCGTCCAGCTGTCCCTCCCTGACACAGCCAGCAGCGATCTCCGGAGAGGAGCCGAGGCTGTGGCAAACACTCACAAACCAGGAGCAGGTCCCCAGTGTTCCCTGCCTCCAAAACCGGCAGAACTGGGCATGGGGGAAGGGGGAGAGAACATCTGTTTCCTTACTAAGTGGTGTTCTTTCTCTTTTCCTAATCTCTGGAAAAATACGGAGGCAAAGGAAGCAGAGAGGAGCCGTTCCTGGCAGCAGGGGATGCTGCCCGCTGCCCCGCTGGGACGCAGAGCCCGCAGCTGCTCAGGGGGCTTGCACAGGGGGACTCAAACCAGCTGCAGGAGAGGCAGGGGGACCTGGAGGAGCATCTCAAGGTTTAAAATGCAAATTCCTCCACTTTATTCTAGGTGGAGGGGTCAAGGTCTGCCCATTTCTTCCTCTGCCCCGCTCCCCCCAGCACCCCTTCCCCCTTCCCCGGTGAGTTTTGTTTAGGAAGGGACTGTGGATGCGACGAGGTCTTTGTGCTGGCCATTCAGCCGAGTGAAAGGGCCGGGGAGTCCCAGCGGAGGGAACAAACTTTTGGGGGTCAGCGCGGTCAGCCCCGAATAAATGTGTGGCATTGTTTGCATTAAGGACACGATCCCAGCGGGGTGCCCAGCACACAACCAGTGACTATTGATGCAACACTGCAGCACAGGGCACAGGGAAAACAGGAGCTGCCGCTGCAAACGTGCCTGCCGCTTCCTAGCAGAGGGATTCGCCCGAGGGGGCAAATAAAACTCGTTTTTAAAAATGTGCATCATAAATAAGGACGGGTGGCAAGTGAGCTTGGCGAAAAATAATCCCAGTTAGAGAACAGTGGCAGTGGCAGCACAGCAAAGTGCCTTTTTATTGTCGCTTCTCTCCAAGAGATGGACAGTTCAGGTCATTAAAGGCCTTAGATAGAAACAGTTTCTCTTCACGCTGTTTGAAAACAGGCTTTTGTTTCCACGGAAGTGGCCCAGTCCTTTCTTGGGTTGCCTCCACCACTGAAGTGGCTCTTGGCCACGGGGTGGGAGCTGCCGGGGCGAGGGGAGCCCTGTGGCCCCCCACAAACCCGTGTGAAACCCAGCTGGAAAAGCAGCACGAGGGGCTGGGGAGAGGCTCCAGCAGTACCCCTGGGAGGGGGTACCACAGGGGCCCCCAGGAGGCGGCAGGCTGCTGAGGGGAGCACATCTCCCAGAGGCTCCAAAAACAAAACCCTCATGAAGGGACTTCAGAGATGCCCCTGGCTGTTAAATGATCCCCCCTCCATCTTCTTCGATGTTTTCTACAGAGGAGCATGTGTTCCCCCAGAAAATCTTTCCTCCCCACTGACCTCACTCCCTTGTTCACACAGGAGTTTGGCTGAGTTGTTCATCCAGACATTTCAAACCAGGGTTTCATCCAATGGAAGGATTAACCCAGAGGAACAGAACCGTGGGACAATCTCCAGGAAACATGGTTTAATCACGGCCAGCCCACCACAGTGCATGTGGTCTAGGAAGATCAGATACCTAGAGATCCCAAAAAGCAGCAGGATCATTTAACATATCCATGTGAACTCCAGTGTCCATCACAAATGGCAACTTCAGCCCAACCTCACTGGCAAAATAAAGTGGAAAGAAAAATGAGATTGTGAGTGGTGAGGTTCTCTCACAGGCTGGACAAGGCTGTGGAGAGAGAGGAGATGGAATAACGGCCTGAAGATGAAGGAGGGTAGATTTAAACTGGATATTGGGAAAGAATTTGGATATTGGGAAGGAATTCTCCCCCGTGAGGGTGAGCAGGCCCTGGCACAGGGTGCCCAGGAAAGCTGTGGCTGCCCCTGGATCCCTGGCAGTGCCCAAGGCCAGGCTGGATGGGGCTTGAGCAGCCTGGGACAGTGGAAGGGGTCTCTGCCATGGCAGGGGGTTGGAGTGGGATTAACTTTAGGGCCTCTTCCAACACAAAGCATTCCATGGTTCTCTGGTAAGAAGAAAGGAAAGGTTTTAATCCTGCAAGGAGACCAGCAGAGAAGTGAGAGCCCAGCTGTTTGGGCACGTAAGGGTTGATGCTGAATCTTCCAGGACTGAACCGACCCGTAGACATCTGCAGCTTCCTGCTGCGGTCCTGACTAGAGAGCTGGGGACTCTGTCCGTGTAAACCTGACCCCCAGACAATGTAAGTATACCTTAAAAAACACGAGCAGCACCATTGGGTGAAAAGCTGCATGTGAGAAGGGCTGGAAAGACCCCGAGCTGCGGAGAAGGAGAATCTCTGCCCCGCTCTCCCGGAGTCCCGGCGTGGGACACCTCGACTGCCGCCCCACGGAGCCGGACCCGCCTTTCCCTTCTGCCCCCATCGCCTTTTGTGCCCGAGTGACACAGACTGATGAGGATTATTTCCACGGCTTCCTCGGGGACAGGGGGGTTCCCTGCTGCCCTTGTTCGGGGACAAAAGACCCATCAAGCGTCTTCCCGAGGCGAGGGGAGCGGGGCATACCTGGCCCCGATGTGGGAATGGCCACTGCCCCTGACAGCCAGTAGCATCTGAATGCGAGTGATGCCTGCAGAACAACGGGCAATTATCCCACTGAAAAGCTTTTAAGTGGCATTAATTGCTGGCCACAGACTCTGGGCCCTCTCAGAGTAAACCGTGTTGACAAACAGGATAAAGTATATTGGATTTCCTGCAGGGGAAAAATGTGTAGGACTGTGCCTCCCCGAGGGCAAGCTCCACCTCGCTCAGGTGTTGTCACACGGCCGCCCCTCACCTGCCGCAGCACAGCCTGGGCTGTCCCAGGTTTGGCCCTGGTGGCTGTGCAGTGCCTGCCCGGCTCCGGGACAAGGCTCCCAGGGCAGGGGGGACACCTCTCCCACACTGTGGGGCTGGATTAGCAGCCCCTCTGTCCCAGGCGTCCCTCGAGGCCCAGGTGTACCTTTTTGTACTCTTGCTCAGAGATGCAAAGTGGTGGCACGGCCCTGAAACACAATCTCCTGTCAGTAACAGGCAGTGGCTTTATGTCCCACTGCTCTTTGATGGGGATAAATATCCCTTCTCTCTGACAGTCTGAAGCCATTTCCCCTTGTCCTGGCACTCCATACCCCTATGAATTGTCCCTCTCCACTTTCTTGCAGGCTCTTCTGGCACCGGAAGGCTGCAGTTAGGCACCCAAAGGATCCTCCTTTCCCAGCTTTCCCAATCCAGTGTGCTCAGGAAACCCCTTGGGTCTTCGATCATGAAAACCTCTCTCACTAGAAAATGAAAAAAGAAACAAAAATGCCCTTCCTGAAGCATTAATTTATACTTATTTCTAATTCTGAAAGCTTTTGACAATTGAACCACCATTTGTTCCCTTCATCCACGTGAAGATGAGACTTGGCCTGACACTCCCTGCATCACAAACCTGAACATGCTCCCTCTGCACCAGGGCTCAAGGACTTCCAGAGGATTTCCAGTAAATGTGGGTCATTTTATGGCTCCGAGTGACAACCATGGGAAAAACTCTGGGTTTTGCCAGTTTAGACCTCCAGCTCAGCACACACATGTGGGTGGCCTTTTGAAGTTTGAGCAGCAGATCTTCTGCTAGCGCAGAATGGCTTCATTCCCCACAGTCAGTGGCGCAAGGCCAGCCTGCACCCTCTGAGGACAAGCCCTCTCACATTTATCCCAGCACAAAACTCCGACAGGAACTCAAGAATCGTTAAGGCATCTGTGGAGAAAGCTTTGAAAAAGCCTGTATAAAGTCCAGTCAAGTGAGACTGCAGAGCTTTGCCTCCAGTGTGTGGCATAGAATAGACTGCACAGTCAGAAAGCCAAAATATTAATGCAACCCCCCACAACACGTCTGTCCAAGAGAGACAGTGCTTAAAAAACCCAGCGTGGGCCCCAGCAAACAAAGGACGGACCTCATGTGCTGCTAATAATGCCCAATCATCAGGACTAGGCTAATTTCCTCTCACAGTGCCAGATTCAGACCACAAATAATTAACTTAAGTGCAGAAAAGATGCACTCTTTGTGTTGGTTTGGTTGTTGCTGTTGTTGTTTCAATGAAAGGAAAGAGTCCAGCTCCACAGAGTTGGACTCTAGTGGAGAGTCAGGGCTAGTCTCATTTGTTCCTGCTGAACATTTGGTCCTCGGTATGTGCTGATATTGGCAGGATGATGACAGGTAAGAAATGCCATGTGTTACATTATGGAAAAGCAAACAGCTGAAGGAAAACCTGGGAATAGAAATGCTGTTGGAGGAAGAAGCATTAAGCAGGTCTGTGTGAAGCAGCATTTCATGAACCACCTGGTGCACACTGATTCTGGGGAATCAGTACCAAGACCTGTCCCAGCCCTAATCATTTCTCCACTGAGCGGTTGAGTCATAACTCAAACCTGTTTGAATTTGGCACCTGAAATAGCTCAATAAAGTTTCACTGCTTCCACTGCTGCCCCAAGAGCTCATGTCCCAGCTGCTCTGTGCATGATGAAGTGATCAAAACACCTTCACGAGGACCAGCCCCTCTGGTCCTTGCCCTGCTGGGAAAGCCGAGGGAGCAGCACCCGGACAAAGCCGTGGGAAGACGAGTCCCAACAGGAGCAAGAGCTGCTCTTGTCAGAAGATGCACACAGCTCCATGCTTAGGTGTGTCTGCAGAGCACAGGGCCTTGCAAACCCCACATTTTGCACCTCTAGGGAGGTCACATGAATATCCCTTGGGATGCAGGGAGAGTTCGCAGCGCTGGTTTGGAGTACCTGCAAGGAACTCCTCAGGACCTGCCCAAGGAGGGCCTGAGGCTCTGCCCCTGTCCAGGCCATGAACCCCCTGCTCACGGCTGTGATTCACAATCAGAGGGACCCCAGGGAGTGGGGGCACCCCCAGGTGCACAGACCCAGCTTCTAGAGGGTTAAGGGTTGAAACCAGAGCTGGATCAGGCGGTGCAGGGTGGGCACACATCCACTGGGAGGTTCCTGCTGGGCAGCAGCAGCTGATCTCTCTAACAACCCTTTGAAAAGCACCCCTGGGTGCTGACCCTTTCAGAGGGGCTTTGGTGTAAAGCAAGGCCCTGGACGATGGCTCTGCCTCCAGGTAGGTGAATTTTCAGTCTCCTGCGGAAGATGGCACTGGTGCACGTGCAGAGGCCTCAGCCAGGGGGAACAGACCCTTTGGTGGGGTTCAGCACAGAAACCTCACAGCTGCCAAACCTCCCTGATCCCACCAGCTGCTCTTGCTTAACGGGGCAACAGGGACTTGCAAGCAGCAGGAAGAGCAAGGGGGAAGTAGTGAAGTTGGAATTAATTTGTCACTCCATATTTAACTGACCTCAAAACTATTAAACAAATCTAATAGGAAATATCCCCCAGATTCCAAATACCTCCGTGCTGCCTGCTGGGGAGCAGCCCCTGCGCTGGGCTTCAGCAGACTGGTGCAGGGGAAGGGGGCCTTCCCTCCTCCCCATCCCAAAAGCCTGGTTTAATTCCTGGTCTTACCCTAAGCCTGCAGGACAGTTGATGAAAGGAGCATAGAGAGTATCCAGCATCCCAGGCTAAGGTGCTGGAGGAAGCTGAGGGATCCTGATGCAGGTACATGGCTGTGGGCTCTCCTGGCTCCTGCTGGAAGGAAGCACAGAGGATGTGCAGGAGTTAGGAGCAGGGATTGGCTGCTCAGCAGAAAAATAAAAAATCCCAACTCCTCACACATTAGTTGCAAGTAGTCCCCTCTCTGCATTTGGAATAAGGAGGGACTTGGGAGATTTAAGGCTGCAGACAGAGTGGAACTGGATTTTACTGCCAAAAATTCACAGATTCAGCAGCTATAACATGGAGAGAAGCTAGAGGCAGAAAGCTGGCATAAAAACAAACAAAAAGCAGCTTTTTATAGCAAATAGG
Organism: Chloebia gouldiae; assembly: GCA_003676055.1. Classification (NCBI taxonomy): domain Eukaryota; kingdom Metazoa; phylum Chordata; class Aves; order Passeriformes; family Passeridae; genus Chloebia; species Chloebia gouldiae. The sequence goes on along the minus strand of QUSF01000185.1, from coordinate 55,408 downwards.
TGAATCCAGGCCAACCCCCCCGCCCCCAGCTCATGGCTTAAAACACTTGATGACAGCACATTTCTGATTGTGGTAGCCTGTCAGTTCGTGCCCCAGGTCTGTGCTCGGCTGCCGAGGGCACAGAATCGCACATTCGGGCGCTGTGCGCGGGATGAATTGAGCCGGGAGGTAGAAAATCCGACACAGAAGTGATGCAGGCTGATGTCGGAGCTGAGGGTCGCGGTGTGTAACGGAGCAGGGCGGCGGACGGCCCCGCTGCCCGCCGGGCTGGCCGCGCTCCGAGTGCCCTCTGCCGGTCCCGGGATCCCCGTCCCCATCCCGGGATCCCGTCCGGCACCCCGGGATCCCCGTCCCCATCCCGGGATCCCGTCCGGCACCCCGGGATCCCGTCCGGCACCCCGGGATCCCCGTCCCCATCCCGGGATCCCGTCCGGCACCTCGGGATCCCGTCCGGCACCCGGGATCCCCTCCCGCACCCCGGGATCCCCGTCCGGCACCCCGGGATCCCCTCCCGCATCCCGGGATCCCCGTCCGGCACCCCGGGATCCCCTCCCGCACTCCGGGATCCCCTCCCGCATCCCGGGATCCCTGCCCGCATCCCGGGATCCCCGCCCGCACCCCGGGATCCCCGTCCCCATCCCGGGATCCCCTCCCGCACCCCGGGGTCCCCGTCCCCATCCCGGGATCCCCACCCGCACCCCGGGATCCCGCCCGCATCCCGGGGTCCCCTCCCGGCTCCGCAGCCTCGCTCCCGGCGCGGGGCCGCTCGCAGAAGCCGCGGCTGGGCTGGAGCGCTCCCGGGACCTGCCCCGCTCAGGTATCCGCGATGTGCCCATCCGCCCCTGGAACTCCCCGGGGAGGAACCTCCAGACCCTCTGCACGATCAGTTCAGGGAACAAGTTCCTCCTGTGCAGGGGGAATTGCTGGGATCAGTCCCTGCCTATTCCTCTTGTGCCACTGCTCGGCCCCACGAGCAGCGCCGGGCTCTGACCCGCTCCTTGCAGGGATTTGTGTGCCTTGAGATCCCCTCTCAGCCGTCTGCTCTCTGCAGCCCCAGCTCCCCCAGCCTTTGCCAGGCACGGAGGTGCTCCAGGCCCTTCCCCAGCTCTGCAGCCTCTGCTGGCTCCAGGACCTGCTCCAGGAGCCCAGAGCTGGACACGGCACTCCGGGCAGGGCGGGCGCACCGGGGCTGAAGGAGAGTGACAGGATTCCTCCCTCCTGCGCCTGCAGCCGTGATCCCACGGCTGTTCTTGCCCCCGGACACTCTGCTGGTCAGGGGCAGCTCCCTGTCCCCCTGGACCTCCAGGTCCTGCACAGAGCTGCTCCTGCAGGTCACCCCCAGCCTGTGCTCGTGCCCGGGGTTGGTCCTCCCCAGGTCCTGGACCCTGCATTTGCCCCTGCTGGATTTCAAAATGTTCTAATCTGCTCATCTCTGAAGCTGGCTGAAACCCTTCGGAATGGCTGCACAGCACCTGGAAGTTAGGCTTGCATTGCTTCCCAATTAAACTCAGGTTGGCACGGCTTTAGGAGGCTTCTCTTACAGGCCTGGTCCAGCAGCATGGCACTACCAGCAGCCAAATGCTCTTGTACTGACTTCCCCTCCCTTCAATGAGTCATTTGACAGAAAAATGAATTTAAAACCAGGAAAAGAGGGCAAAACATTAATGCTGAAATTCCAGAGAGCATTTCCTGCTTGAGAACTGATCCCTGCCATCAGTTCCCTGCTCTGTGGGAGGATGAACATGCTGTTCCCACCCGGGGAGATCGCAGAGATGAGATGTCTTGATCAAGGTCACTCCTCAAGCACTGGGAAAACAGCCCCAGAGCTCTGGCACACACAGCTTCCTGGGTCAGAAACCTTGCAAATCCCACGTTTATTTTCTTCCCTAGAAACCCAGAGGGATCCTTTGCACTGAAGGACACTGTCACATCCATGTTTTGAAGAATAGGGTTTAAACAAAAGCCTAAATACATTTCAGTTATTCAAACTAAAATTTCACGAATATCATAGGGATTTTTTTGTCCATTTTTTTGTAGGTGGCAAGAATTTATGAAAGTCTCTCCAGATATCCTAAAGAGCTCCATGAAGAAGACTGTACTTCCAAGGGAAGTTGGAGCGAAGAGGGCAGTTATTCAGTTATTCAGTCCAAGTGTTGCAAACCCAGCGTTAGTAATTCCCCCATACCCAGTAAACAGGTCAGAGCAAAGATGTTTTTGCAAGAGATTCATCCACTCCCTCCCATCATCGGGAGGTTCCGGCCTGAAGCAGCTCCCACTGAGGTGAGCAGGCAAACTCCCTGCTTTTCATGGCACGGGATCAACTCCCAGCTCTGCAGGCAGCAGCGTGGCAGGGAGCCAGCCTTTCCCCCTGGACAGAGGTGCTGCCTCTGCTCACAGCAGGCAGGTTTGGGCAGGTTTCAAGGTGGGAAAGGAGCTTTAATGTTTCCTTCTTTTTTTCTTTAACTGTTAAAAGACACAAGGCTGCCATAGATCTGTCCACACACAGCACTGGAAAAGCAGAGGTGGCTGTTATTTGAAGGTGACACCGATGCAGAAAGGCCCCAGGAGGAAGGGGAACCTCAGTGCAGGAATCCTCACTTAACCTTTCTCAGCTGCCACGTCAGCCCCTTCCACAATCACCTCCAGGAATCCCAGACACTTCTGACATCACAAAATGCACATCCTGTCTGCCTCCATCTCCCAGTAGGCATCCATCCCCACCACCCTTGGAGCTGGCATTCAGCAGGAGACACCCACAGCTGGTGGAAACCCTCCTCGTGCCCCGAGAGGAGGTTAAGTGTGAGTGCCCACAAGGCTGGGGCACAAATCGGATGGAGCAAGCCTCCATTTCATCCTTTTCCTGCACACACCTCCTGAAGAATCACATCTCACCCCTCTCCCAGGACAGAGCTGCAGCTGCTATTCAGGCCAGGCTGGGCCAAGAGGAGTTCATGAGCTGAGGTCTGGTCAAGCCAGCTCCGTGGCTTTTCCCTTCAGGAGCTTGCAGGCAGAGATGAAGGTCAAAGAGCAATAGCTATGAACCAAAACCCATGGAATTCCACCTCAACACGAAGAATTCCTTTCCATGGAGGGTGGCAGAGCCCTGAACAGCTGCCCAGGGAGGGCATGGAGTCTCCATCTCCGGAGACATTCCAATCCCACCTGGATGTGCTCCCTGTCACCTGCCCCGGGTGACCCTGCCTGGGCAGGGCTTTGGACTGGGTGAGGTCCCTTCCAGTGACACACTGACAAGCTGGTTTTACACCACGGGATGCTTAGATTTAAGCATCAAGAGGACAAAATACACTTTATATTCACGTCCCTTCTACCCAAGGGCTCACTCACAATCCTGCAGTGCTGGACCAGCTTTAGCATCTCCAAACAGAACTCCCTGCACAGGGATCACCCTGGGACAGGGATTGGCAAAACCCCTTTTTTACCCAGCCAAAATTCTTTTGTTTTCTCACTTCTTAAGGTTAGTTTGTGGTTTGGTTTTGCCTTTCTTTAGTGCCACAGAAAATAGGGAAAAAAAAAAAGGAAAGAGTTTACTAGGGCTTCACATTCTGTGCCAGTGTCTCTGTCCTAATCCTCCAAGAACCCTTGAGAGTTTGGTGTCAAGTGTTTTATCCAGAGCCACAGTCTTTACTTTCATGTCTGTTTTCCAGCTGAATAGCTCCATATATTCATATAAGGAACACAACAGAAACACACAACACGCTTCCAAAATTGCATGGCAGCACCACATTCAGTGTAGGCTGATTCCAGCTCAGGATTTGCAGGGAGCCAGGATGAAAGTCTGGTCCAACCATGTGGTGGCACATTTTTTACAGGAGAAATTCCTGAGCTCCCCAAGGGGAGAGAGACCCTTTGTGAATATAGGATTTTTCTGAGCCCTTCTCTGAGGATAAAGCTCTTCATCGAGCTATTGTCAGATAAGGAATATCTGGAAGAGGTTTAGAAATGCTTTCCCAAAATCTGGGACTTAACCTATAGCAGTATTTCAGTTAAACAATGCAGGAATTGCCATTCGAGGGAAGAAGACAAATCCACTTCCCTGCAATCATTTCCCAGAGTAATCCCAGAGCTGCCTTGGGAAACAGAACTGTTCAAGGCAGGACTGGTGCAGCAGCTGCCCGGGGGACTGGCACCCGAGCATCAGCAGCTCCCAGTCAGGTTATTTGCCTTTTTCTCATTATTTTGCCCTTTCCTTTTCCCTCTTCTTTTTAGCTTTGGCCCCCACAAGGTCCAGCAACTGGGAGTTCCACAGTTCAATAGCACAGGGAAGAAAAACGTTTCCTTCTGATTTCAACCTGCTGAGTGAAGTTTCCCCACGTGGAGCTGTAGGAGAAGCTTGGCTGCCTCTGGCTGCCTCTGCTGCACGTTCAGCCTTGTCCCTCGCCATCTACAGCCCCATCTGCCTCTGCTTCCTCCTCTCTGTTTCCTCCATCTCTCCTAAAGCCCCTTCCAGCGCCGGGAACAGGCAGGGCAGAGAGCCTGGGAGCACCAGGGATCCCAGCCCCAGCTCGCTGCTGCCAGCCCCACTCCACACCTGGGCTCAGGCCCAAAGGTGTACAAAGTCCAAGAAAGCCTTGCAACCTCTCTGTATTCCTGCGGGAGTTGGGAAAATGCAGAATAAACAATAAAAACAATTATTCCAGCTGGAAAATATTATTTCTCCTGGTTTGTTTTCTGCCTGAAAGCTGGTTGGAATTACATAAAGTATGGGTGATTGAGGAAAACAGATTTTCAACAGGAAAATAACTTCTCTGCAAATGTTTTGAAGTTACTGTTATTGCTTAACACCTAAAATTAAACATTTTCTTTTAATTTTCTTTTAACTGAATTCCCCATTCCTCTGGTTTTCTGTATTAAAAGAGATGACTCTCAAAAGAATAATTTGCATTTCCCTGGCTGGTTCAAATCCTTTATAGCAGAAAGAAAGAACCCAGTGACTACAGTGACCTGACGAGTTGGGACATGGCTCCAGAGGCTGGAGTTTCCTGGGAAAAACACAATTTGGCCCAAGCCACTTGACCTGTCCAGCTCAGAAAACTCAAAGCTGATCTGGCTTCCTCCCCACAATCATGGTGTGTTTTCTTCTGGTTTCAAAGAGAAGGAGGGCTTGTGTTGCTTCATAAAGGAAAACACTTTTGGGATCTCAAAAGGCTCTAAGCTTCTTAGGAAAAGAGGATTAAGGCATCTGCTGGGTGCAGTGGGTACCTGTGCTGGTTTGCTCTGTGGCAGCTGGTGCAGATTACAACAGATTGGGCTTGAACCCAGGCGAGGCTTCAGGGCCCCCCAGAGCTCCCTGTGCCCTCTCCCCCGGGCAGGAGCATCATTTCCCTGGCGTGGCACCTCCTCCCACCCTCAGAGCCCCACGGGTGGACACAGACACAGCCCTTGGAGTGTTTCCCAAGAGCCCACCACAGCTCACAGCTCTGGGTCTGCAGGGAGGGGACTCCACGGCTGTTCCTGTGCCCAGGATGCTCCGTGTCCATGCCCAGACCCAGTTCCAGCAGCTCTGTCCTGCCTGTGGCTCAGCAGCTCTGTCTGACCCATTGCAGGGGGGTTGAGGTCCAGCAGACCCCACACTCACCACGGGGCTCTGATCCAGCATCAGGGCTGGGCAGAGCTGCCTGTCAGAACAGACGTGGACTGGGGGCTTGCTAAAGGCACGGGGAAGAGAGAGAAAAAGGATTTGTCCATCAAAGCTTGCCCCAGGCAGCACATTTACTGCTGCTCTCCAGAGAGCCTGGCAGATACTAAAGGCACAAACAGTTAAACAGAACAAATGGAAAGATCTTCTGCTCTCTGGGAAACACAAGGGCTTGGCAGCCAAATATTTCATACCAGGCCCTCCCCTTCCTCTCTGCCTGTGCCCTGCTCAGCACGGATGTGAAGGGCAGGAGAACATGCTCCAGCTGTGGCACCCAGCCCCAGAATGGGGTGCTGGGGTTCAAAAGCCAGCTGGGAGCTGGTGGGGTGAGAGAATTTCCAAAAAGGCTTTGGGACAGCTTTGCACCTCTGCCTTCCAGACCTGCTTTGCCTCCAGAGCACAGAGGTGCATCAGTGTCTGACCTTCCCAAACCCCTGCCGGGAGCCTGGCGAGCAGCAGTGCAAAACCTGCCTTGCAGAGGTGGCTGCAGCCTGGCAGCCCCCCACAGCCAAGCCCCCCAAATATCTCTGTGCACTGGAGAGCAAACCCGAGAAGCCTGAGCTGTTTGGAACAGACCTGGGGGCAAATGTCTCAAAGAAAGAGAAAAATGCCAGTTTTTGACAAAAGAAGTGATTCATGGAAGTGGTGCTTTCAGGACAGCTTCATTCTGGGGGCAGGAAAATGAAATAATGGGCACTTGGTGGCAGCTGGGAGAGTTGTGCTTCAGTGGAGCAGGAATGAAGCATCTGACTTTTGGAGGGACTTTTTGCACTAAAAAGGCTTTTAAGCACTGACCAAGCAGGGCTTTCACCAGGACCCAGAGGAACATAGCCACCCCCAGTACATGGGAATTACTAATGCATGAATGCCATTGCAGGGGTTTATGTAGTTTTGATCTACTTCCAAATGCTAAAGAAGGATGCAGCCATCCAGGCACAAAAAATCCCCACTGCAGCTGTGCTGGCTGCACTTCCCAGCACCCCAGAGAGGAAGGAGCATTTCTGCATGGTGACCATCTGTTCTTCCCACTGTGCATCTGCATGGGGATGGGAATTCCACCAGCCTTTGAGTCTGTCACCCAAAATCCAGCCCGGGTGTCACCCAGCTGCACCAAAGGAACAGGGAAGAAGTGCAGCAGCAGAAAGAGACACGCTGGGACAGGGTAAAGGCTGAAGTTGGGGTGTTCATGAGGGCCACCAGCATTCTGATGAGCCCTGCCCCTTACTGCAAGGAAATACAGAACTGGAGCTCCAGTCAGGAGTGCCTCTCACCATGCCCAGAACACAGAGAAACTTCCATGTCCCCCAAGTGTAGAGGAAACTCATGTTCTAGGAAAAAGAGAACAATTTAAAAAATCAAAATAGTCCGAAGCTACTAATCAAGCTCTTCTCTCAGTTAATATTTAATGCTGCAATTGGGTGCTTTTCAGAGGGGAGAAAAGCACTGGGATTTCTTTGCTGCAGATTGACCTTGTGAAACTCAGTGTGTCAAGGGGAAAAAAAAGAGAAAAGGAATTTTGTTGAATATTTCAACATCTGGAGCCACTTAGTGGCAGAAAAAAGCAACTTCTTGAGAAGCACTTTTGATCTAAAGCAGTGGTTTTAAACCTTTTTCTCTTTGCAGACCCATAAAATTTGTCTCTGCATAATAAATACAAGTCTACTGACAGTCAGTTCTGGCATCCCCGTCAATTCTGGAGGTTCCTGACATGTTCAGGAGCAGGAGAGGCAAAGCTGTGCTTTCCCAGGCCTGCCCAAGAATCTCCTGGACCACTTCAGTTCCCAGCATGGACAGCTGATCACTTCATTCACAGGTAACCTGCAGAAATGTCAGCTTGCCTCTCTGGACATGGTGTGGCCTTTTCCTAAACCGGAGGCGGATTTCATCTGTGGAACTGGTGTCACTGCTCTGTGTCACTCTGACAAAGCTGCTCACCCCTGCCCGCAGAAAACCAGAGTATTTCTGTCTGTGAAGATGCTCTTGGGGCTGCTCCACACCAGAGAGTTTCTTCAGGCTGTGCTTGTCACCATCTCTCCTGCTTCCCAGAGTCTGCTGTGCCTGGATCTCCGGGTACCTCGGGCTCTGGGCAAGTCCTGGGCAACCAATGGACCCCTCAGGCCAAGAGAGGCCAAGCAAGAGAACAGTCCCATGGGGATAATAAGGCTACAGGTGACTGCAGCTGGGAGCAGAGGCTCTGGGCACCATCCTCGACCCCCGGTGAGTTTTTCTCATGCTGTGATGTTTGGGCATCAGCTCTGCCTCCCTCACACCTCAGGGTTTGTGCTCAGCTGTCGACTTGACTGCTTTAACTTCTCTGTCCCAAGGTCCACGCCCTGCCCAGAAGGAGGTAAGTCTGTCCCCTTCACTGCCCCCCCAAGTGACAGTGCAGGGTGGATACACTTGTAAGTTGTCCCAGGGGAGCCTTTCTTACTTACCCGGCCCCAAACCTGCCTTAATTGGTCAAGGATTTGTTAGCACATCACTGGGAAGTCTGCTCAAAGGACTACGAGGAAATCACATGAAAAACAACTGCTGTGCCCAACAAAGACCTGCATGGACCAGGGCTTTGTTCCCATTGTAGTTCTCCTCAGCACATTTGATTAGTTTGGTTAATTGAACATGTAACACACTCCATTATCATGCACCAGCAAAAGGGGTTTTATGACTCAAACAAATATGGCCATTATTAGCTGCTTCTGACATAACAAACAGCACTATTAGCTTCGGAGAGGCAGTGTTATGGATGGCTTTTTGGTAAATGGGCTGCTTAATCACTTTTTTCCCTGTAAAAACACTCCTTGGTGCTGCTCAGAGCACTGGGTGTGGGACTGAGAGGGGACACGAGTCACAGCACTGTTACAAGGTCTGTGTGACACTTTCCCCCTTATTTTCTTGCACAAGGAGATAAACCTTGTTTATCCAAGACAATTCCATCACAAATCACTCTTGGCAACTCTGGTAAACATTCACTCTTCATAACACCACAGACCAGCTCCAGCTAGGCCTAGACTCATTCAGCAAGGGATGAATGAAAACTCATTTTCATTTCAACATGCAAATATGTACAAATAAAATACATCCATACAAATATCTGCAGGGCGTGTCAGAGGACGGTGCCAGACTCTTGGCAGTGACAGGACAAGGAGCAATACCCATGAACCAAAACACATGGAATTCCACCTCAACACGAAGAATTCCTTCCCATGGAGGGTGGCAGAGCCCTGAACAGCTGCCCAGGGAGGGCGTGGAGTCTCCGTCTCTGGAGACATTCCAATCCCACCTGGATGTGCTCCCGTGTCACCTGCCCTGGGTGACCCTGCCTATTTCTCTTCCCACACCAGGAACACACCTGAGTGTGGAGTTATCCCAGCCAGGAGCACAGAGCAGCACAAGGTCTGCAGGACTGAAGGGACCTGTGCTGAGGTCATGAGTAAAAAGCACCATGTGAGATTCCAGGTGCTTTGCACCACCTTCAAATAATCCTTTAAAATTTAATTGAAACAAACCGACTGAAATTTGCTGCAAAGGTTTCCTGAGGATGTGCCAGGTGATGTTTATCCCCAGAGGAGTCCCAGACTGGCACTGCCACTCTGAGCTCCTCCTGTGCTGAGAAGTGGGAGCAGGTTTGGGCTCCTGCATGGGCTCAGGAGCTACGGAGCCAGAGGCTGGGAACCTCATAAGGCAGAAACTTCTCCTCCTCTCTCTCTGTGCTTCTCCACTGCTGCCCTGAAAGAGTCTCGAGCTCCAAAATGAGAGAGAGCCCCCTTGCCTGTCGAACCTTCGCCCACCAGTGCAGGAAGCAGCTGCTGTTTGCTCAGGAGTGCTGGGGAAGCACCGGCCCTGACTAAAGGGCAGGGCAGTGTCTGCTCTCTCCGGGTCGCACAACGCTGCCCCCATCACCAACCCTTGCACAAATCCCTGTCAGACAGAAAACACAGTTATGATAAGAACAGAGTACCTTCTGCCTGATTTTCTGCCCAGGGTCCTCTCTGCTCTACAGCACAACCCAGCTCAAAGGTCTCAAATACGCCTCAAACTACACATCCCGCTTGCCAAAAAATTAATGCAAGCAATTAGTGTGGCAAAGCACTTGAACAAACAGTTCCATTCATTGCAGTGGTGTCCCACAGTGGAGCTGGCAGTGACCCACACTTCCCGTCTCCTGCACTCGCACTCCTTGTGCAGGCACCCAGAACTTACTCAGTGGAAACATTTAGCTCACAAATCCCCACTCTAAGCTGGGGAGAGGCTTCCAGACTTGCCTAAATGCATTTTCTTCCTTTTTTCTTTTTTTCAATTCCGTGCTTGAGCACTAGTGAGAATTGCCAGCCAGAAACTCTTAGAGCTGAAAGCCTCTGTATTTTCTTAAACAGAACAAACCCGTGTTTCACACCCCCGAGCAACACCAGGATCTGCAGCCCTGGGCTTCTCTTCCCTCGTGGCTCGATGGAGTCACCTCTGAGGGCCACAGGGGCAGCTCCTGCAGGCGCTGCCGCGGCACAGCCCCGTGCCGGCAGCCGCGCTCGCCTCGGAGCGGCCGCAGCGCCGGACCCGGCGGGGCCGCCCGGCAGCGCCCGGCCCGGCCCGGCCCGCGGCGGCTTCAGCACCGCGGACAGAGCGCGGCGCCGCCTGCGCGCGGCTTGCGCGCGGCTTGAGCGCGGTTTGCACGCGGTTTGCGCGCGGTTTGCACACGGTGCACACGCGGTTTGCGCGCGGTTTGCACACGGATTGCACACGGTGCACACGCGGTTTGCACGCGGTTTGCGCGCGGTTCACACACGGTTTGCACGCGGTTTGCGCATGGTGCACACGCGGTTTGCACGCGGATTACACACGGTGCACACACGGTTTGCACATGGTTTACACGCGGTTTGCACGCGGTTTACACGTGGTGCACACACAGTTTGCACATTGTTTCCACGTGGTGTGCACACAGTTTACACGCGTTGTACATGCGGTTTACACACGATGTACATGCTGTTTACACACGGTGCACATGCTGTTTACACACTATGTGTAGTAGATATAATTCGCACCATTTCTAGTATATGTAATATTGAATATCTGTTAGAGTATACACGTTTGTATTAATTTAGCCGGACAAATTTTCATTTATAACAACACGGTTTACACATGGTTTGCACACAGTTTACATGCGGTTTGCACATGGTTTACTTGCGGTGTACACGCTGTTTACACACCCTGAGTGCCAGCACCGAAGTAATCTCTAGTTGCTTGGCAAACAGTAGAAAGGAAGAGTTGCTTGTCCTAAGCAAAACACAATAAAAAATATCCTTGGAAGGATTTTATAACCTGCTTCACCCACGATGTATAAAGGCCAGAAATGATGGAGCTGGATTAGAAGTGAGCAAGTCCTAGCCCAGTAAAACAGAGCCCAGTAAATGCAAGGTCCTGATGGAGGTCAGAGCCGTGTGAATGGAGAGCTGTCTGCAAAGGGCTGGCCTGAGGATGTGCTGCCGGACAGGCTCTGTAAATGTTCTGAAACTGCCTCTTCTACCCAGAGGAGCCAGCGAGGTGTCAGGGCTGATCCTCCCTGCTTTGATGCATTTCATACAATGCGTGGCAGTAACTGGGCTGACTCCACAGGACAGGGGAAAGGTAAAATAACTCTCCACAAGATGATAATCCAATTCCTTTGCACAAGAAATAAATCTCCATTACTGCCCCACACCTCTCCTGCAGTTTCCAATCGGCCTGTGTGTCAAAGGAACTGCTTTTATGATGGATCTGGGGCATTTATTATGACAGCACAAGGCATAAACACTGCCCAGCATCAAACAGCTTGAGAGCTCTGATTTCAAGCTAAATGCAATAAGAGAAGAGAACTTTCCTACACCGGGGAAATGAAGACTGTTTTAGTAGATTATGGTGGGAGCATAATGTTTTCACTACAGAGAATTTCATTCCCCCATCTAGCCCAGAGTTCATGAGAAATACTGTTCCTATTTCAATTACTCTGAGCCTCAATCCCTCTCCCAGAACACACACGTCTCCTGTCTGTGAAGGAAACGCCAGGACACAAAGGCAATAACCTCCTCCTTACAGCACCAGGCCCATCTTTCATGGGAGAAGATTTCAAATGCAAGTAGTGCTGGACTGCTGCTTCCAGAGCCCCCAGCTGCCAAGGAGAACGAGATGCAGCTGTGCCAGGACACACACAGGTGGTTACTAATTTGACTGGTACCAGTCAGAGACCTTTCCTGGTGCTCCACAGATCATCCATGGTGGTACCTGGCCCACCTCTCCTGTTCCAGCAGTGCTGCCAGGCAGAAAAGAGCCAAACTCCTCCAGTTTCTGAGTGATTCTGTTAGCAGGGCTCTCCAGCCACGAGAATTTACATGGCAGGGTCATGAGTCAGTCTCCTTCCTCAAAACTAGCTCTGCCAAATGGGGCCAGGACAAGGTTTTTCTCCTTTTTAGTGTGGTAGAGGAATTTCATTGCTGTCTCCTTTTTTTCCATATCAGACATATTTTCAGCTGGAAAATTTCCCCCCAGAGAACTGGAGTCTGAGGGCTGAGAGACTCCTGCAGCTTCTGAAGGGATTGTGGCAATTTAATCTTCTCATGTTAAAAATGAAACTCTGCCTGGAAATGCCCTGAACAACTAATGCAGATGCAGGAGTTGTGTGTCCAAGGGCAGAGCTCCCCTGTGCACAACTGCCTTTGAAAAGAAACCTTCAGCCACCACGGCCTGCTGTGCAGAGCTCTTTTCTCATCAGACAGAAAAGAGCACAAATATCTCAAGGATCAAGTCCCTGTGGCAGAGGAACTGGTAATTTGGGGGTCCTGGCCCAGCTCCTGTGCATGGAAGCTTTTCAGCTGCCTGGCCCCTGCCCACGGGGATTTTGTGCACAGGCAGGAGCACCCTGGAAACCTTACAGTACAAACCTTGTGCCCCTAGAGTTTCAGAGCTCATAAGGTTGGACTCCACCTAAAAGGGGTTTTCAGGATGGCACCCTTAAATTTAGCAGCCTGAGCTCCACCTACACATCTGCATATCCAGCCCTGAGCAATAAAAATCCAACTACCTAAGACTGGAAAAAGCATTTTCACTAAAGCACAGTGACCTGTACAGCACAGCCCCTGTCACTCCAGGGCACCCCAGCTGGGGTTAAAGGTACCTGGGGCAGGTGATTTTCTAACCAGGCTGGATCTCGGGGTGCCTGAACCCCCAGGTGCCCACATTCCTGCTGCTGGCAGTCCCCCAGCTCCCTCCCTGGGAATGTGCTGCTCCACCAAAGCTCTACTCACACTCAGCTGCCCGGGCCACTCGTGAGGTCAGCACGGAGCTTCAGGGCAGGATATCATCACAGCCAGGCTCCTGTGCTTCCCCTCCCATGCCAAATACTATTTTTCCTCCTTTTCCTCCTGCAGGTGAAGGTGGAGGATGAAATGCAAGACATGAGAGAGAAATTGAAAATTGCTAATCTCTGATTTCAGTTTGGTAATTTTCTGTGGCCTCTGGGGTATTAAAATTATAACACTTTTAGACTGTATTAAAAAAGCCATCAACTCTATGATTGACAACTTGCTAAAAGTAATTTTTCTTTTCAGAAGGCATTACACTGAGTTAATCTTTAAATATAGTCAATTACCACTTCTATCTATAGGATCAAATGCTCTCTTAATCACACAGGGGAGAAAAAGACGCCACTTCTGTGTACTTTGTGTCGAGGTTTGGGAACCCCTGATACAAACCAGTGAGGAATATGTCACACCTCATCTCAAGGGGATGTGATCAAACTCCTGGAATTACCTTTCCTTGTAGACCCAACGCCGTCCTTCTGACAGGTTTCTCTACTGAAAGACTCCACAAGTTGCACAGGACAATCAGGTGTGTCTGTGTCACAAAGATTCCCATTAAATTCCCAGGGACACAGTCAGGCTGCACTGCCAGACCTGTCTGAAAGGGTTTTCTTTGCTCTTGGAGCCGCAGCAGAGCAGGAGGCTGGGACGTCCCCGTGCTCTCCACAGCTTCTGTCTGCTTTCCATACAGGACAGGCATTTGCACCAGGCCTGCTTGAAGGACTTCCCTAGAGATTATCTTTTCTTCTAAGAAAAGGCCGACTTAATGAAATTAAGCCACTTTGCAAGACTGTTAAATTCCCTTTACTTTTTGATGGGAAACCACCAAAACATTTAGTTTTGATAAATTCAAAGTACTTTGCATGGACTTTGATATCACTATAAGAATTAATTCTTTTTTTAATTTTATTTTTTTAAGATTAGATCAAAACCAAATGGTTTGGCTGAATTGAAATAAATTATAGAATCATTGAGTCATAGAATCTGCTGAGTTAGAAGGGATCCATCAGGATCACGTCACAGACTCAGCAAGAATGGCTTGAGCTGGAAGAAAACTTAAAGTTCCTCTCATTCCACCTTCCTGCCATGGTCAGGGACACCTTCCACTGTCCCAGATTGCTCAGAGCCCCATCCCAGCCAGCCCTGCACACTTCCAGGGATGGGGCACATCAAAACAATGACAAAACTCACTAGCGCAGAATATGCTGACTAGTAAAAAAAAAAAAAAGCCCAATCAAACAAAAGTTCAGCTTTTTCTCTCTGTTTTGGCCTCAGTCAAATCCTGCTGTCCCCCAGGGAGCTGCCTTGCCTATGCAGAGGTGTTCTGAGAGGGCTCTGAGCATCACCAGTCTGGCAAGGCAGCAAAGCTCAAATCCTCAGCTCCTGGCTGAAACCATCAGGAAATTCCAGCCAAGGCCCCTTCCCCAGGCAGCTGCAGGAATCCCTGGATCCTGCTGTCCAGCAGCTCTCAGGTACTGGGACAGTTTCTTCTGAGACCTTCCATGAACACGTGCTGTTCTAGGCTGGGGTTTTCTGCTGCAAGCAGGAGAAGAACCAAACCCCGTCTCCTGCCCCGAGAGCCGTGCCACAGGACTGCCACCAGGGCAGAGCAAAGCCTTGACTTGCAGCAACCACTCCTTCCCCACACTTCCAACCTTCTCAGCTGCCTCCAAGCACAGGCTGGGGCCATCAGCAGAGCCCAGCACCATCCCCTCCTTAGCAGAGCCCAGCAGAGCCCAGCAGAGCCCAGCACCATCCCCACACCCCCAGGCCTGCGCCCATGCCGGGTCAGGGAGGGTCTGCAGCCAGATCAGTTTGCAGCCAGAGCTGTGTTTGATTCCCAGTAAGGGTATCTGACTGGGAGCAGGCAGGGCAGCACCCAGGGTGAAGGGGCCCCCATTAGCTGCTGTCTCAGGGGTTTGCAGCAGGTGCCTCTCCCTGCATTCCCACGGGCTCCTGCCTGGCTGCCAGCCAGTCTGAGGACAGTCCGAGCAGCTGTCCAGTCTGAAGGGAGGGCCTGGACATTTGAGTGTGGGGCCACATGTCACCAGGAAGGACAGACAGCACCACTGCCCCCTCTCTAATCTGGGATAATTCCCTCTTAGAAACATGATCGGGTTTGTAGACCCCCAGCATCCAGATCCTGGGTAAATCCAGGTGGGGAAGGGCCCTTCTCCTGCCTTTGTTAAATTATGATGGGGGTGAAGGTTTTCTTCTCAGCACCATGCTGGTAAGAAAACAGAGGACAGAAGTGTTGTCCTGCTGTGACACAGAAGTCCATGACACATTTCAGACCGTTCTGGTTTCCCAGCACTCCCCTTGGAGAAGCTTGAGAGCATCTGAGCAGCTGGTGTGACACTGGTGTGTGTAAAAGGCTGTGTCCTGACCAGAAATGTGGACCTGAGAGATGAAAGAAAGGCTTTAAGGGCAGATTCCTCAGTTCCTCGCATGAGGCTTATGTCTGTGGATACTATTTGGAATTTTGCAGCTGATGAGAAGGGACAGGAGAAGACAATCAGATACAATCAAAAATATAACCTCCTTTGAAACTGCCAGAAGCTGATGGAAAGCTATTTAGTGGATGAGAGGTGAAATGTTGTTTGTACACACAGGAGCCGTTGTGAGAGCGAGTTCTGTCACTGCTGCTTGAGAGCCTTGGGAGGATTTAACCCTCTCAGAGACTACGGTGCTTTTAACAGATGATGTGTAAAACTCCTCCTTCAGCCTAACCACAAGTCAGGGCCTGATGCAGGAATCAATAGCAAAGATCCTGCTGTGCTATGAAGAAGATCAAATTAAACAACCACGGTGGACTCTTCAGCTTCAAATTCTATTAGAACATGGAAGAGGGAGAACATGAGTAGCCATCACAGAGAGGAACAGAGCATTTGCCCTACTTTTGCCTCTGCAAATGTGAAGATCTTAAAATAAATAAAGTCAAATAGTGCAGTACACCAACCTTTGTGCTACCACGGAAACATCGTTCCCTTCAGGAGATAAACCATCTGTGGCAGAAAAGTTACACAATTCATCTGGGGTCAAAAGCACATCCTGAGTGAGGACCTGAATCCATCAAAGCTTTTACAGCTGCTCTCCTCTGATGGGGCTGGGAAGAGAGTGCAGTTAAGAACTTAACAAATTCTGTTTCATTTGGGAAATCCAGGACAAAATAATATCACAAAGGAAGCTTTCACAACAATTTCAAGCATTACATTAGTTTGGCAGACTCCACTCAACAGTTACTACTTCATAAGTTGCAGATCATGTCTGGCCAACATTTCTTAAAATAAAAAACACCAAAAGGCAAATGCAGTTGCTTTTCATCTAAGAAACTTCTGTATCTGCTGGCTCTGTTATTTGATGGCAGGGGAGGAGGAGGAACTCGTGGAGCTGAGAGCTGTCCCTGAAAGGTTCTCTGCTGAGATGTGTTGAGAATGCTCAATCCAGGAAAAAGGGGCAGGCAGCACCCCTCGTGCACCCCTTCCTCTGACCCCAAAGCCATGAAAACCTCTCACTGCTGGTCCAGCCTCCCTCCTCAGAGCAAAACCAGTATCAGCAGCAGGGCAGCTCAGCCCCGGCCTCGTGCAGCCAGAGCTGAGGTCAAAGAGGCTCCTGGTGAGGTGAGCAGCCCGTCCCACCCCAGCCTGCACTGTCCACTGAATTTTGGACTGCTTGGATATTCTCTGAATATCCCTGCACAGCATCTTTCCCACATCAGGCAGCCTAGGTGCATTATTCAATTTTGGGGGAGCAAAGGAGGAGTTGTGCTGCATGATGTGGAGCCTGAAAGATGGCAGTAAAAGGAAAAAAAATCAGGGTACCATAGAGTTATCAACATCAACAAAGTGAAGAGTAAAAAACCAGGAGCAATTCCCAGCCTCCTCCAGTGGAATTCATTATGCATTCACTGCACAGAAAATTTCAAAAACTTTCTCTCAAATGGACCTGTTTAAATGTATAAAATGTGTAGCAGATTAGGTGATTCTGTAACCAGGCTCCCAATGGGACTGACTTAAGTGGAAACAGCTCTTTAGAGGAACATCCTGAAATTTGTTTTGACTTATCTCCTGAGCTGTCTAGAGATTTAAATCGTCACTCAGATGTGGTCTCCTAACTCTGCCTGCGGCTTAAAATAGTGCAGGAAATGGGTTTCTAAAAGGCTGTTAAATAACACAAATGCTGGCAAAGAAAAAAATAGAGGTTAATTTTTCTATTCCTCTCCAAATAGGGGAAAATGTTATTGACCTGTTCAAGCTCCAAAGAAATTTTCTCCCAAGTTTAAAGAACTTGTTGTTTGAGCAGATTGCATTACCCAAATTGCCTCCTGTGGGAGACTTGATCACTTACTGCCTTTTCTAAGAGCTGTTCCTTTTCCAGTACATGCTCATGGCACCCTCTGTGAAACTGCAGGGGAATAATTAAACCCATTCCAAAAAACTTCTGTATCCCAGAAAATTGGGCAAGCTGGGCCAGGGCAGGCTCGGGGTGGAACCAGCAGGAATTTCCCCATGGAAAGGGGGCTCAGGAATTGGCACTGCCCATCCTGGAGGTGCCCAGGGAATCCCTGGAGGTGGCACTCAGAGCTCTGGGCTGGGGACAGGGTGGGGATGGGGCACAGCTGGGACTGGGTGGGCTGGGAAGGATTTCCAGCCTGGATCCTTTGTGACTCCAGGGTGGAGAGCTGCATCTGGCACAGGCAATAACCTGGGCTGGGGGCACACCTGGGACTGCACTGCAGCACCTGGAGGTGCTGCACGGTGTCACACCAGCTCCGTGGGGACAGAGCTGCTGGGGACATCAGCCTTTGATTTTAAATCTCCCTGAGAGCATGGAGAGCAGCTGGGGCTCACCTGGAGGCAAAATGGGGATTTGCAGCAAAATTACAATCGTCCTATGAACCCAATTCACTTCATCCATGCACAGGCAAAAACCCAGAGATCTAATCCAAAGCAGTTGCCAAGGTGCCATTTGGAGTCACTGGGAAAGACAACTCTCAGAGGGTAACATGAAGAAACTCACCCTTTAAAAGGGTACTTCAAGGCCTCAGCAAAGTTGCCTGGAAGTTTTTTGAAGATTTGATTAGAAAACCCCAATTAATCTGTTTCATAAAAAACAACTTTTCCTGGGAAAGCATCTGTTTTGATGTTGAGGGTTCTTTTCTCTCTTTTTTTTTTTAATTTAGAAAAAAGAGAGACAGAAGCTGTAAGCAAAGAAAGAATCGAGTTTTCTGGTTTAAAATTACTTTGAAATTTAAGCTAATTGCAGTAATATAAATCTTTTAAAAATAAGAAACATTCAAAACCAAAATGGAACATGACCTTTCTGGGGATTTGCATCTTCAGAAGGAAGAGTGCACTTTTGGAGCTGTCATCCATTTTGTGGGTAAAAGAAGAAAAGGAGCTGTATATGTATATATGTATTAAACTATTCTTAGTTAAAGAGTAACAATCCACAGACTCTATTTGATGGCTCTTTGGCATCTCCAGGCCCCTCTGGGGGAGGGAGGAGCTGTCTGGGGCTCTGTTATCTCAGAGGGCCAGAGACCCTGACCTTGAACCCGGGCTCGGCGCAGACCCAGCTCCCCAAGTTCCCAGTAACATCCCAGAGCGCCTCTGCGAGTTCAGACATCCAAATAAACAAACAGATAAATAAAGATGGAACAGCCCCACCTCGTGCCGCTGCCTCCCCTTCCCTCAGCCCTCCCAATGCTGCTCCACAGAGATAAGCCCCTGGCATTTTCCCTCCCAGCCTCCAATCAGCCATTATCATAAAAAAGTGCAAAGCATCTATCAGCCGTGCAGCTCGGTGATTTATGTTCAAAGTTAGGATTATCTGTTCTGCTGAAATCCCTTCAAACAGGAAACTGGATAAAAGAGAGCCGCGCTCCGCAGATAAAATTGGAATATAGGTTCGTGCAACAGAACGACAGGCAGGTTTTTATCTGCGAGGGCCCCAGCCACCTCATTTTGGCAGGAATTGTTCATTATCCGCAGCCGGGGCTCGCACGGCGACCTCGGGGACATCCCTGCACCTTCTCCCGCCGCTCTGCGCACGGGCAGGGCTGGTGGAGCTGCCTGGGGCTGGGCAGTGACTCCGGGCTGGGCTGGAGGCAGCTCCAGCCGGGCAGGGCAGTGCCCGGGCAGCTCTGCAGGGTGGGCACCTCTGCCCCGAGAGTGGGCACCTCTGCCCCGAGAGTGGGCACTGACCCCGCTCACCAACAGGAGAGAAAAATCACAGCTCTGTGTGTTCTGAGGCAGCACACAAATAAACACCAACCCCAGCCGTAGCTAACATCAACCTGGGCTGCAATGAACACCACCATGGGCTGCAATGAACACCAACATGGGCTGACATGAACACCAGCATGGGCTGACATGAACACCAGCATGGGCTGACATGAACACCAGCATGGGCTGAAATGAACACCAACCCAAGCTTGGCCAGTTTCTCAAACAGAACAACAACTTTCCAAGTCGGCTCCTTTTGACGACACCTCTTCCAGCACAGCAGGACTCAGGATTCAGTAATTTATGACCTCCCTCTGACAAATGCCTTCCCGCCCTGTAACCATTTCGCATCATCCGAGGTATTTGTGACGGTTCTGCTGAGCCGGGCTGTGGGACGGCGGCTCTGAGCGCAGCCTGCAGGGACAGCCTCGGGCAGGAGGTGCTCGCCTTGCAGGGTTTTCCACAAACCCAGACCAAGGCAGAGCCGCCTGCAGCTGTTTTCATCTCCGCCAGGACGAGGAGCCCACCAGCATGAAAGAAGGAAAGGGCCACGGAGACCTTTCCTTACCTTTCCTCATTTACTCAGAGGCTTCATCTAAAGATTCAGAAAGGGCAGGAGATTAATTGTACCAGCTGCCACCTCTGGTGTGTGTAACCGTGGACTTAGGACCTTCCTGCTCTTTCTGCCTGGAGCCTGACAGACCTTTCAACCCAGGCTGGGTGCAAACGTCTTCCTAACACACCTAATCAATGCTTTCGTTGCTGTAATTTCTTCTTTTTCTTTGCTTTTTTGGGACATCACAGAAAGCAGAGCAAAAAGGGAGGGTTCAAACCTAGGGTCAAATCAGCCCAAACCACTCAAAAAAAGCAATTTGATCTAAAAAGTTGATTTGATAGATTTGATCTGAAAAGTCCCAGCTATGCAGATTCCTCTGCTTCCCCCTGTTGCAGCAACCCATCCCACTGACCAAAATATAAAGAGAATTTTTGTGCAGTGGTTTAAAGCCCTTGGGATAAATCATGCCACGTCTCCTCCTTCATTGTTGCACGCTGCTTTCTGCAAAAGCAGGGGCAGCTGGGGATGGGGGAACTGCCCCAGCATCCCAGCCCTCTGCTGCTCCAGCACCCCCAGTATTCCCAGCATGGCTTTGCCTCTGCACCTGGGTTTTGCACACCCCCTGCTCGTGGTGTGGAGCCCAGAGCCACGCAGGGACAGGGTGGGCAAGTGGGAGCAGGTCCCAAGGTGTCTGACAGACCTCCAAATTTCTACTGGATCCACAGCCTTCTTGTCCTACTGTGGGACCACGAAATGGCCTCTGAGGAGGAGCACGTGGGACCTTCCTCAACCTGTCCTGCCCTTTAAGAGAGATTAAAGAGGAACATTGAAGCCCAGAGCATCCAAAGACTATTTTTGTCCCAGAGGGGGGAAAAGCATCTTGGCAACAGGGAGCTGCCTCTCCTTGGTGCATTTTAGGGTTTTAGCTGCTGCGGCTTGGTCCCAGCAGCTGCGGGGAGGCAGAAGGCCAAGGCCCCTGAGCTCTTGTTCTTCCACATGAAATGGGCCTTTGAGCTGAAGGAATTGTTCTCTCTGGGCTCTCTGGTGTCCCAGGATGTGAAGTGTTCCAGTGGGGCAAAGCAGTGCTGCTCAAGAAACACAAACTTCAAAGTCCTTCTCTGCAACGGGCTGAGGTGCTGATTTGAAAATATTTCCCAAACATGTTTTGCATCTGGAGAAACCCAGCATTAGAGAAGCGGGAGAGCACTCCCATGCAGAGGAACAGTCGCACATGTGCTAGCAGAGTCCTGGAATCATGGAATTACAGAATATCCTGAGCTGGAGGGACCCCCAGGATCACCCAGTCCCACCCCAGGCCCTGCCCAGACCCCACCAACCCCACCTGGGCATCCCTGGCAGCGCTGTCCAAGGCTCCTGGAGCTCCGGCAGCCTCGGGGCCGTGCCCATGCCCTGGGCAGCCTGGCCAGTGCCAGCAACTCTGGGGAAGAGCCTTTCCCTGAAATCCAGCCCTACCCTGGGTCCTGTCCCTGTCACAGAGAGAAGAGACCAGTGCTACCACTCTCACCCCTGGGTGAGACTTCTTTGGAGACATGAGATGGGAAAACATCCACTGATCTCAATTCTTCAAAAGCCATTTTCAGTAAGGGACAGAAAGGAAATAAACCCCATTTCCCTTCTGCAACATCGAACTGAATTTTTCTCTTGCACTTCTCCCCATATTCCAGCCTCATCCATCCCCTCTTCCTATTGTGTTTTTTTTCTGTTTATTGGGTTGTTTTTCCCCCAGTAAAAAAATATTTATAAATCCCTGAACCCTTATATTTACCCTCCCAGAGGCAGCGAGGGGCTAGGAAGGCTTTTACAGGTTCTTTGGTCAGAGTCCCTGAAACATTTAGACCACATTTCAGCTCACCCACATCTTCCCCATGATGTACAGTCCCCAGTAGATTTAGAAGCAGTTAATCAAATATCTGAGAGAGCAGCATTTTACATTTACTGCCACTCTCAGGTGCTGTACAGTTTTTATCCCCTTGGCTATTACCTGATGCATTTGATCTTTCTGTTTAATGCCCACTTCCCCCATTAACTTCTTAACTTCCGCAGGCTCCTGTGCTCGACAAAACAGGGAACAGCTTTGATAAAAGCACACATCAGTCAAATTCCCTTCCTTGGAGCTTTCACTTGAAAGGGACACGGCCAAGGTGTTTGCCATAATGTTTAAAGCCCGTTCCCCACCCCATCAATCTGTGTTTGCAAGAAGCCTTTGAAAGCTTCCAGCCGGGATCGCTTCCCTGAGCAAAAACTCCTCCATCAGCCTGCAGCTCCTCGGAGGAGAGGCTGGAGCAGGAAACAGCAGGGCCACTGTTCTGCTCTGCATTTGCAGCCCTGCCACACAGCGTGCTGAGCCAGCCCTCTCCATCCTCGGGACTCATTCCCTACCCAGGGCTATCTGATATCCCTGCAGAACCCTCAGGAAGCAGGAATAATTAATAGTTATAGGATGTTCTGCGAGCCTTGAAAGGCAGAAAAGCAGAATATCTCTCTTCTTGTGGCTAACTCAGTATGACTACCCAGTTTCTTGCAAATGTGTTGGTATTTATTTAATCAGATGGAATAAGACGGGGGAAACCACGGGGGGATATTTGCTGTTATTTGCTGTTATTAAGAAATCCCACAGGCTGGAGCAGAAGCCACCAGGAGAGAGGCCACACACCGTAGACTTCAGCCTCCTGAGCTGGGAGCCCCCACGGGGCCCACAGGGGTTTCTGTGCCCTCAGCAGCCCCGATCTCACAGGGCAGCCCCAGAGCCCCCCGGGCTCGCTGGGATGGGTGCAGAGGGTGGGGACAGCATCCCAAGAGCATCGGGAGCAGCTCAAGAGGCTCCCTCTGTCCCCCCACACCCCCTTTTGCCCCCTGGGCCCCCAATGACCCTGGGGCCGTGATTTGGGGTGTTGGACACTCTCCAGTGGAGATAAGCCTTGGATTCAGCCATCCCACACCTTTCAAGGGCTGCTGCCCCATCCATCCCTGCACCTCCCTGCAGCCCTGCTCCCGCTCTGTTCCTTCCATCCCTGCAGGGCATTCTGGCTGAAACTGTCTCCTTTACAGAGCAGCAATCCCTGCCACAGCCCCAGTGCTGCAGTGGTGCTGGTCCAGGGGACCCCAGGGCAGACCCCAGCCCACTCCAACCTCCATCCCCCTGCTCAGAGAGACCAGTAGCAGCATATTTATTTTTCCCTATAACGTGCTATAAGTTTTGCTTTGGAAAGGGGAAACCAAGGCATAAGACACCTTCAGCTGATCAAGAAACCTCCTGTATCATAGGGAGAAATGGAGTCTCCCCATCCCAATGGAATCACACTCCATTTATTCCTTTGTTGCTTTCTTAGGAGTTTCCTTTTGCCCTCCTCTCTCTTTTTCCCTTCTCCTTTTTAAGACATTCCTCTAATATTTTCCTGGCTGCTTTAAATTTATGGAGGCCTCCCAATGTTGTAAAACCTTTGAGGAGTGGGCTGGGAACTGTTCCATGCATGTTCCCAGACAATACAAGGAAATGCAAGGTATTTATCCAGTCTGGCCATAATATTCCACCTTGAAAATGCCATTTCCCCAGTAAAACTGCGGCCTGGGCTCCTACTGCTGCCAGATGATATGGAGGGGAGGTTATGTTATGTTATTGATGTTTATTAAAGGGAGGCAAGTTTCGGATTGGTGCTGGTTTAGATTCATCTGGAAGCAACAAAAGAGCCTGATGGAGATAAACCTGTCCATCACCCAAAGTCACCAACAGAATTTATTAAGACTTAACACCCCTGCATTACACTCAAACTCGGTATCTCGTTGTTATTTTCTTTCTGACCTCCTGTAAATGGGACTAAGTAATAAATTCTTGTGTCATATAAGCTTTTCCTATCTCATCTGGGTACAGCTTCCCCTTCCTCAGTGATTCTGCATTGGATCCGAGCCCCCCGAACCTTATTTGGCAACAGGGGCAGGCAGCACAAGCAACTTGTCTGACAGCTAATTATTTCCCAGCACCGAGATCCTCCAGGGATAACACCCCCTGGAAATGGGCTGGGCTTTCCTTACTCGGGCACTTCTGCAGAGCAGCAGGGCAGGGTTTCCCAGGAGGGCAGAGATAGGCCTGGTCATTAAAACCCCAGAGGAATTGCTGCATTAGTGACAAGTGACATCAGCCCATGACCTTGAAGCTCTGCTGCTTCCTCTGCCCCCACCAAGCTGATGACAAAAATCCCCCTTTGAAGGATGGCACGGGCTGCCCTGAACATTTGGGCGCTCAAGTGGCCCCAGATGGAGCGGGAGTGACCACGAGGTGTTTGGCACCTGCAGCACCCACCCTTCCCTGGGTATTTCCCACTGCTGGTGGGAAATGTCCATGGACAGGCCAAAGCCAGGCTCCAGGACAGCCCCTGCCCATGCTGGGTGAGGCTCAGGTCTGGAGCTGGGCTCTGGCTCCAGGGAGGTTTTTGGCTGCAGTGTGGGAATGAGAGAAGGCAGGGGAGGGCTGGGAGCACCAGGGCTGCTCACGGGGGGAGAGCAGCCACAGCTGCTCCAACCAAAGCACTTCAAAACTCCACCCTAGCAAAGTCCTCCCTAGGGAGCAGCATCGGCAGGAGAAGAACCTGCTCCCAGCCAGAAGTGTCGTTAATGTGAGACAAGATCATCCGGCTACGGATTTTTCACTACAAAAATGCCATAACCTTTGGTGAAAGGGAGAAGAGGGATTCACAAACCCATTTTCAGAAGTGCTCAGGGAATCTCTGCAGCCCAGTCATGGCCAACCACTGAGTCCTGCCAGTGCCATGGCAGGAGAAACCTCCAAGGGACCTCAGCAGAGCCCTCAGAGCACCACGTGCAGAGCTGATGCTGTGAGGGCACCCGGGATGCTCCTGGGCGTGGATGGAAATTCCAGATGTAGGGATTTGTGCTCAGAGGGCTTTGGGAAGATGCTGACTTCAGGCTGTGGGGGCGAGAGGGGATGGAGGCTGGCATCACTCCACCTCCTTGTAATTGCTTTTTATAAAATTCTGCACCTGCAGGAGAGGTGATTGATTAACGTGCTTCATAAATCTCAGGCAGCTCAACAGCTACAGCATAGTTACAATTTTCTTCATAAAGTTCTAGCCATGAAAAATAAAAGGGGTTTCCAAGGGAACCCAGGAATTTCCACAAACGTAGTTGATTTGGTTGAATTCTTTTTCTAATGAAAACTTTCAAAACGAAACAAAACAATAAATGTTCATTTTGAAAGGCGTCATTTTAGGGTTGTTCTCCAAATCTGGAAGGATTCTGGCTTTTCATTCCTTTCTTCCTCTCTTCTTATTCTTCCTCTTTAAAGTTATCTCTCTTTCAAAGACAGAAAAAATACCCACAGAACAGTTTCTCCTTTTCTCCTTCTTGACTGCCCTCATTTTTGCAAGTGGAATATAAAATGAAAAACAAATGGAAAGGAGTCCAAATACAGCTTTAAATAACAACAAAACCTGTCTTCCATGGGATAATTAAACTCATCTTCTTTTAAGTATTTCATTTCAAATAAACAGCATTTCCCAAGAAGATCTACTTTCTGCGCATATTCATTATCTGACACGGGATCTCAAAGGGGATTTGGGGGGTGGACGTGGCTGTGTCTCCTTAAAAAGGGGGAACCATCCATGTACAGAGCTGTGAAATTCTGGTGAGTGGGGATTCCCCATTCCACATTCAGGGGAAGAGATCCAAGGTAAAGCTGACCCCAAACACAGGATTCCTGGTGCCCTGGACACAAACACAGCCCTGCAGCATCTGAGTCCCATCCTGACCAGAACTCAGTGAGAAGGCAGGAGCACTGAACAACAGACCCAACTCCACCAAGAATTTGGGCAGAAGGTGTTATCACACCCACCAGTCCAAACGGAGACAGCCCAAGGCAGCCTCCACACCATCTCCATGCTCCAGGAACATTTGTCCAGATGGACTTTTGCTGTGCCCATATTTGTCTTATTTTAAACATGAAAAATCTGTGTTACAAGAAGAAAACTAATAAACAAAATCATCATTTTTTTTACCCCGTCTGTGGAAGTGTCTCCCTGAAAACAAATATTTTAGTTGCTCACATTCAAGGGTCCCAAAGAAGTTGTAGATTAGTAATAAATAATGCAATTTATAACTCAGTTTTAGTTTAAGCCTTGCAGAAGACTTTCAGCAGTGCAAAAGGCTGCCCCGGTGCAGCTCCTGCAGCTGCACACCTGGGTGGCAGAGGATGCTGCAGGCTGATCCAGCCCTTCCCAGCCCCTCAGCAGCACCTGTCCCCTCCCCACCCCTTTGCCCCTTTTGCTGCACCTCTCTCCCAAAACCCCCTCTCATCCTCGTGGCCCTGCAGGGACACAGCAGGGAATCCCAGCTGCCAGATGCCACCTCATATTTCTGAGCAGATAAGTGGATGCATCTTGGCAGAGAACTTCCCAGTTTGATCCAACTGGCCCCATCTGCCTGTCCCTTATGGGAGCCACAAAGCTGACACTGAAATATTCTGTGTGCACGCCACAGTTTTCCCTTTCTCTCCATTTTCATGGGTGCAATTGTGCAATCACTGCTATTTTTATGTTGCTCTACAAAGGCTTCATGGCTACATCAGAGCTTTACCCCATTCCCGGTGCCACATTCTCCCACAGCTCTGTGTGGAAGGAAGATCTCAGGGCAGATGATAATTCCGAGCAGCAGGAGCTAAAAGGGAGACAAGCACATGTTCACAGAGACGGGAAGGGTAAGGTGAATACTTTAAAAAAAGAGAACAACGTTATTTTCCCCTTTGCACTGTGGGGGGAAGCATTGATTTTGTTCCCTGCTCTGGAGCACCTCTTGTTTTTTTCCTTCTGCACATAAATTGGATGAGAATTCTTAGCTGAAACTGAAACATTATTCAGGGAGTAATTTCTTGTTCCTTGTTACTATGTGGGGCTGACTCCACGGGCTGTGCAGGTCTGCTCATTTCAGACGGGCAAAGCTCCTTTCCCCAGCGTCGGAGGCTGCAACCTTCCCCTGACCTCCTGCTCTGAAGGTTAACGCGAGGTGAACGCTGCACAAGCAAATCAAAGCCCGAAGGGCAGCAGTTCCCTGTTCGGTCTGTGCTGCTTTATGGCTCCTGGACCCACGGCTGAGCGCCTGCCAGCCCCCGGGGGCTCCCCGGGAATAATGGCTCTTTATTTCCTGCCGGGGAGCAGCCCTGCCTTTAAAAACAACCAAATAAATGTCTCTCTTGCAAGCTTTCATTGCGAGCAGAGCGAATGAGAAGTGGAAATGGTGATAACCTAATCACTGGACTCTTTTCATACGTGGAATTTCCTCTGAAGTAACCGGGTTGAACATCTGCCAAGCGCCCGAGCTCCCACCATTTCCAGCGGGCAGGCAGCGTGTCCGGAGAGCAAACAGGACGAATTGCTCTCATTTGGCTGTTGTATGGGTTGAGCTGGTCCCCGGACACGAGGGTCAGGTTCTCCGCTCTCGTGGAAATGTGGTGCAGCCCCCCAGGTGCTGAGCTCTGCCTTGGAATTGTGACATGGAGCTGAAACCAGAGGCAGGCCAGGGGAGGAGGGAAATCTGGTGAGGTCATTGTGGTGTGCACTGGGGGTGTTTCCTCGAGGGAGCTGGTTCTGGTTATGGGCACGTCCCAAGGCTACAGAAGGAATCTGTGGAAAGGAGGGATTTGCTCGGGACCCCCTGAATGCCAACACTGCCTCTGGCAGCCAGACACCAGATCAAGTTACACGTCTAAACACAAACTGGAGTGCCCCGCTTGCAGCACATTTGATGATCTGATACATAATCCCAAAAGAGGAATAATAAGAACCATAGGAAGCCGCTTTCCCTGCTCAGCTCCGCACAGCCAAGCCCTTGATCCATCTGCTTTCATCTCAAGCAGAGGAATTTTTCATCTCCTGTTTTATGATCTCTTTTCTCAATAGGTTGGGGCTGGGCAGAGGGGTTGTGTGTTCTCCTTATAATGAGAACAATCAGAGCTGAGCAGTTATTAATCACCCAGTCATATGATCCATTAAAACAAATTCTTATTAACCACAAGACATATGTTTTTCTCCTGAACTCCAGAGATAATGCCTGGAAGCAGATGGAAGAGCTGCTCTCACAAATTAAATTTGATGGGGCTTTTAAAAATAAATTAAGTCTGACAGGCCTCTCCCCGTTTAATTAAGCTGCAATGTAACTTTGAGGATGTACTTGTTGTTTGCTACAGGTGCTGCTGAGGGTCTGGGCTCTGCCTGGTCTGGGTCCTAGCTGTTCCAGAGACCACGAGCTCAATCCTCAGAGGCTGGGAAGCAACAGGAGCAGGGCAGCAGGGAAAGCCCTGGTGAGGCAGGGCAGCTGCTCTGGGCTGTCTGACATCCAGCCCAGCATCCCAGGCTTTTACTGAAGCAATGCCTCAGAGTCCAGCAGGATGAATTTCTCCACTCAGGCCCCCCCGTGCTTCTCCACGGGGGGGTTCAGGGTGACACCTGTGCAGTGGTGCCGGTCTGTGGAGCATCTCCCTGGCCACACCATCCCAAACAACTGACTTAATAGCCAATGCTAATTTTTGGCAGCTAAAAACTTAGGTGAATTAATTACTTAGCCTGTATATTGCTCCCTAGATGAACACAGGAGGAACTCAAACTAGTCTAAAATGTTTCTATAAAGGTTCAAATCAATGTTCTCAGATTGGGTTTGGTTTCTTTTTTAAAACACCATTTTCTCCATTTATTCCAAGCCCAACTCAGGAGGGAAGTGTATTTTCCCATGGAAAGGCAAAGTAAAATAATTTTGAAGAGTGAGAATTTAGGAGGTAGATTCACTCACATGCTACAGGGAGACTTAAAGTCAAGACAAGGAGAAGAAAATGCCTCAGGAAGAGTGAGTGATATATCAAAGGATTTCTGCACTACTTTTATATCCTCTTTTCATCCCCAGCCCTCACTAATCACCATCATTTCCATTACCTAAGAAACCTTCTCTGCCTTTAGAGAGTAGAACATGAATTGCTCAAGTATTTGAGAGGGCTATTTATAGAACATTCTAAAATTAGTCAGGGCAGGTTTAAATCCAAGGAAACCACCCCTCCTTTAACCCTAGCAGAGCACCATTGGCAGAGTTAACCTCGGGTAATGACATGTTTAATCAGGGGAGTTATTTGAACAGGTTTGTTCAATATGCCTGGAAGTATTTAAGGTGTGTACACAGGCATTTCTCAGGGGTGCTAAACCAGAGCTGGAACAGACAGTTATTGCAGTGGAAAGCTGTTTTCCCTTGCTCCCAGAAGCTCTGGAGGTATCCCCTCTGTCAGCCCAGACAGGAAATAATAGACATTAAAATTTGACTGAGAACTCTTCCTCTCTGATTCTCCATTTACAAGTTCCATCTTTATTATGTGGCTGTGGATGGCGTCTTCAGCGGAATGGCAACATTGTGAGGAGGGGCACTGACCCCTGACTCTCCCTGGGGCTGATCTGGCACTGAGGACCTGAATCCCAGCCCTGGTGCTCAGGGAGAGCACGGCAGGAGGTGCCACAGATAATCAGAGCACTTCAGTCTCCAACAGTCAGCACCAAACTTCCACCAAGGATTTGTGGACACAAAGAGAAGATTTATTAGAAGTTCCCCAACTTTGTAAAGATCCTCTTCATTTCAGTCTGAAGCTTTCAGTGTACCTGTGGTTTGAGACTACGTGGAGCAGGTGACCTGGTCCCAGCCAGCACAAAACACTTCACCAAACCTCTGTCCAGTGGCCTGTGGGCAGAGCAGCACATAAAAACCCAGGGAAAGCACGGCAGCCTGGCAGGAATCTGCCCATGCCACGCTCCAAGGGTCCCTCTCCTCCCAGAGGGACGCTGCAGCAGCAGGGAACCATCACATCACCACAAACAGCACAAACGGCCCCAAATGGATATTGTCATTCCCAGCAGGGACTTCATTTATCACTGAAGAACCACTTTAGGATCAAACCAGAGGTGCACTAATCATTCTCCAAGTACTTTATGCCTATTTAATAAGCAACCTTCTTGCCCTGCTTTATGGCAGTTCTTGGATTCAGCTGTAATAGAAAGTTTCTGTAATAAAATAGGAGTTTCCCCAGCTGTGTGGGACAGCGTGGCTGCTGAGGCCCCAGGGGTGCAGTGCATGGCTGGCTGTGTTTGCATGGTGCCATCCATCTCCTGCACGCTGCAGAGCACTGCAGCAATCCCTGCAGCTCTTCCTCCCACCATCCTTGGTGGGAGTCAAGAAAAATGAAATTCATTCTATTTCTATGAGCTGGGATGACCTTTTCACACACCCCTCCAAACAAACAACGAAAGAGCATCTCTGAGATTCAGCCCAGACCCTCTCTGAACGTATCCCACATCTGATTTACCACCCACAGGCACAGGGCTGCAGTGAAATGCAAAGCCAAGGTAAACCTGCCCAGGCACAGGTCCTGCTGCCAAGCTAAAACCAAGCCAGGCTCTGCAAAGGCTTGATTAACACCAGACAAGGTGCCAGGCAAGCCTAGTGCCACTATAATCCAAATCAGGCATTTGCACTCACACCGAGCAGACCTTGGAGGTTTGGCTTGGATTTGCACACCCAAAC
Organism: Chloebia gouldiae; assembly: GCA_003676055.1. Lineage (NCBI taxonomy): Eukaryota > Metazoa > Chordata > Aves > Passeriformes > Passeridae > Chloebia > Chloebia gouldiae. The sequence continues at coordinate 25,066 of QUSF01000185.1, read as the reverse complement.
CTCTGTCAGGAACGCTTTGAGCTGCCAGGAGCTCCAGCGGGCCTGGCTGTGCCCGCAGGGACTTCTGCTCCTGCCTCTGCCCCTCTTGCTCTCCTGCTGCCCTCTCCCCTCGGTCTCCCTGTCCCCGGAGAGCCTTCCAGGAGCGCGCTCCCACGGCACACGCTCTGACAACCCAACAGATCAGAACCACTGCAGGAGGAGCAGCAGGAGACTCCTTTTTGGCACCTGAAGCGCTCCCAGTGAGGAACCAGGGCTGCTGCTGCTGCTCCCCAAGGCTGGAGGGGGTGCCAGCCTTGCTGCAGCGTGGCCTCCGGGAGCGGCTGGACCAGCCAAGGGCAGGCACAGCCCGGGCAGGCTCTGCCCTGCGCAGGAGTGCCGGGCGCTCACCGGGGACCCCGCAGGAGCTGCTCCAGCCCGGCTCGGGAGTTCTTCACTCAGGACAGAACAACGCCTGCAGGTCTCAAGGCCAGAAAGGAGCACTGTGCTCTGTCACCCCCAAATCCAAGCTGGAAGGCAGCTCCTGCCCCAGCGCTGTTCCCACCACAGAGGCCAAAGTGCTGAGTGCCAGCCAGGCTGATGAAGTGAGATTAGGAAAAAAAGGCACAGTGCAGGAATGTTTTCCCTCTGATTTCGCAGCGGACACAGGACCAAGGCAGGCAGGATCAGCCCAGGAGCACACGGTTCCCACTGGAGCTCCCAGCCTGGCAGTGCTGCACAGGGCACTGCACTGCCAGGAGGAGGGTGAGGACAGCTCAGCTCCCCGTTTGCCTCCCTCATCTGTACCACCGAGCCCCATCGCTGCCTTTGGGAACATCAGGGCTCTTCTTTTAATCCATCTTCACATCTTTGTCTATGGCTTCTTTTAAGTTTCCAGCTGGTGGGACCTTCCCTGCTCTTTGTTCAGATTACAATAATTTGTCGTTTGTGCGCAGACGGTTTCTTAACTACTCCTGTGTTGGAAATAACCTTTGAAGGAATATTGGTTCTTTTATCTCCAGGGCCCTGCAAAGCACAGAGCTATTGAATGGTGAGGCATTAAGGATGCAAAGAAAGCCCCACAAGGCAGCACATTAAACCTGAGAAACGGAAGGGTTGTGCAGCACAATTGCTCCAGCCCAGCCCGGGTTAGGAATAAAGCCCAGCTTGAAAAAGGTTCATGCACCACTGCTGTTTTATCATCTGCAGCCTTAATTCTGCAGGCTGCAAAAGCACTGTAACAGTTTTGTTTTAATGACAATCCAGGCAGATTCACTCATTGCTTTGCATTTTCTTCCTCCCAGCACAGTCTTTCCTAGAGCTGAGCACTGCAAGGCCAGGCAGGAGCACACCTGGACTGGCCCAACTTGAGCTGCTGTGTGACAGAGGGGAGGGAGAGGGAGCACCCCAAAGCCACTTCAAATCCACTGGCACTGTGCAGTTACTCCCACAAGCCTCCAGAGAACTGGCTGGGAACTCTGGGCCTGGGATTTTTATTGCTGAGTTCTCAAGACTACGATCCTGAGGGATGAGGTTTCAGGAATGCAATTCCAACATTTAGAAGAGCAAACCTGCAGAACTGTGGCACAATTAGCCCTGGGGCTGCCACACAGTGAGAGCACAGTTAGGACAACCAGGGACTCACAGGCTCACACACAAAGAGGGAGAGTCACCACAGACCCTGATTTTGGTGAGCTTGCCAACCAAGTTTTTTATTTTCCTGACAAGAACATAGGCTGCTGGACAAGCCAACTGTGCTGAGAGTGTGCTTGGAGCCCCCCAGGGCTTTCAGTTCAGCTGCCTGGGATGGCTTTATCTGAAAACATGCACCACAGACAGCAGGGCTGCACCACAGGCTGCTGGCACGGTTTAGATGGAGCTGTTAGAGGAGGAATCTGGGGGAAGGGGACATTATAACTGGCAGGTTCTCCTGGGGACCTGCTCCAAGGACCAAGTCATCCCCTCTTCTGGAGGATGCAGAGATGGAAAGCAAGGGTTATTCCCAAATCCCTGCCTCACCAGCACATCTCTTACCAACCTGGCAGGCACAGGCACAAGCTTTCCTTGGCGGGCAGAGGCATCCTCCAGGCAGCACCCGCTGCTGGGGCACTCCTGGCTGCAGACACACGAGCCAGAGCTCAGCACAGGCAGTTCCCCACTCAGCTGGATCCCTCTCCTCTTCTCCTCGGGGCTGAACCAGCTCTCCCCAGAGGTTTGAACCTCTCATCACTGATATCCTGTGAGCAAGTTACACAAAACTCCCTCAGCAAGGCTGAGGTGGAGCTGATCCCACGCACAGGACAGGACTGAGTATGTGCCAAGCATGGCAGGACGGGGATTTTCTCCAGGAGTGAGAGCACAGGGGATTTTCTCCTGGAGCTGTGCTCCCCCAGCACTGGAGAGGGATGTCTGTGAGCAGCAGAGTGTTCAGAGCCCTTAGCTCCATCCTGAGCCCCCCTCACCATCCCTGAGCCCCCAGCCCCATTCCTGAGCCCCCAGCTCCACCCCTGAGCCCTGCTGGCTCCCCAGCCCCATATTGAGAAAACCCCAAACTAGAGAGGGATCTGATATGCCCCAGCTTCCAGAGGAGACCAGAAGGTCAGACTGGGAAAACCCCAACAGGAAAATCCCAAAAAGGTACAAAATGTGAAATTCAGCTCCAGTTTAACCCCACAGCTCACTCCTGCTGTGCCTCAGTGCTCCCTGGAGTGGAGCCTTGGGCCCCAGGGTGCCCACGGGGCTCAGGAAGGGGAAATCCCTCAGCACAGCCGGAGCAGACCGAGCCTGGGATCTCTCCAGGAGCCTCTGCTGCTCCCCGCACCATCCTGCGGGCCGGACAAGCTCCGGGAGCTGCTGATGGAGCAGCAGCAGCATTTCCAGCCACTGGGATGTCCCCAGGCTGGTGCCAGCGGGCCGGGGGGGGTTCCCTGGCAGCCCGGGGTGGTTTGGCTGCACAATGGGCTGATTCGGAGCAGGGGATTTTAAAAAAGGGAGAAAACAAAAGAAGCAAAGCTGCTACAGATTTCTATTATCTCCACCAGCATTTCACACGTTAGGGCTCCTCAGCATCCCTCATTATCACAGCCTGGGTTACAAATAATGGCTTGAGATCACTCAATTACCCTGCCCCCACTTAATGCAGTGTTTAATCCACAGAGTCTTTCTTTCCTTTTTACAGTATTTGCCACAACAGCATTCCTATCAACAAATGCAATCTGACACCTCACTTCTATTGCAATTCAAGCTGAAGATTGACTGCAGTTTTAAAATAAAACTTGCTGATATTTAAGGACAGTTTGATTGCCTACCCAGTCACTGGGGCAATATGAACCATTTTTTTCCAGCAAGCAGAAGCTCATAAATGGAATTACAACCATAGGAAAGGAGGAAATTTAAAATTTGGTGCTACAGATTTTCCTTTCAGCTACAGAAACCTTTGCACACAGCAAGAACCAAACCTGTACAACTTTACAGCACGTTTCCCTGTGAGCAGCTCTCACTCAGCCAGGTGTTCAACACAAGAGCAAAGGAGCACCTGGGGACACTCCACCACCTCCATACTCCCCCAGCACTCGTGCAAGGAAAAGACTTCAGAGTGAAATAACCAGCCAGGAAAGCCCTAAGGCTTGGCTCATGGATTTCCAACTCTTCCCAGGCAAATCCCACCACATCCACCCCCTCTCCAGTGCTCAGCCTTCAGCAGGAGCCCCTGTGGATCCTTCCAGCTTCCTTTTGACAGCTCACAGCACTGCTCCCTGCATCCCCAAATCCCCGGCTGGGCCTGCTTCCCCCCCCCATCTCCTCCAGCACCTCCCCAGCCGGAGCCCAGAGCCAAAGTGGTCCCTCAAAGGGGCTGCAGCCCCTCGTCCATGTCCCAGCATGGCCAAGGAACGTTCCACGTAAGGACAAGCCGGGTGTCAGCTCCAGGAGCCTCCAGACACCTCCTGCTTGTGCCCCTGGGGCAGCAGTGCTGCCTCAGGCAGTGTTGGAGCCTCTCCCCACACAGACTCCATCTTCTCCTCTTTTCCTCTTGCTCTATCTGCTAGCCAAAGATTTAGCAATGTGCAGCTTGGAATCCCTTTCTTGCCCTTGAAGTAAAGGTTAATTTTATTTTTATGCCTATCATGTGTCTCTTTAGGCCTAGAACCTTCCAGCTGAGCCCACAGCGTGGCCGGTGTGTTCTGCCCTGCTCTGAGCCAGGGCTGCTGATCCCAACCCACAGGAGGCTGCTCTGAGCTGCTGGGAACAGGCCCAGCACCAGAACAAACCTCAGCTGCACGGTGGGGATTCAAAACCCAGGCAAAGAGAAACCCCGGGGATTTCTATGCCCAGGTTCATTCCAGGCCACCTCTAGCCCTGGATGAGGTTCCCCGGAGGAGCTCCTGCCCGAACAAAATGTGGGAGTGAAATTACACCATGAGCATCCCCCTGCAGCCCAGGAGGAGCAGCCTGAACACTCCAGTGCTGCTCTTTTCCCCTCATTGCAGAGCTGGAGCTGAGGAGAGCAGGGCTGCAGCTCTTGAGCCCAGTGGGTCTCCTCTGCAGGGCTTTTTGCAAGCTCCACGCTCCTGATGCACTGCAGAGCAGCATTACACCCCAAATGAAGTAATCCTTTGATAAAGTGCAGTCATTTATTCGAAAAGTGTAGTCTCGCCATTAAAATGCAAATGAAATGAGTGCTAATGCATTAACTGGGGATGGGAGCTGGAATGGCTTATGACACGTGTGCTTTCATGTGGAATAGAGTGAGTGATAACAGTCGTGTGGGAGAGAAGTCCTGTTCAGATGTACATGTTTGTTTATTGAAGATATTAATGAAGGGCACTGCTTAAAGAGTATTATTATTTCCTCATCTTGTCTTTCTTTTGTGCCTCCCTGGTTCAGGTTTCCTGCTGAGAGGACCCTCCCGAGGGGGCTCTGATCAAAAGTCACCTTTGATGAACGATCTGAGTCCATGCTGAAGCCGACACAAAAGCTGAAATGTATTTAAGGCTCTGCTTTGAAGAGGAGCAGCAGGTCCCCCCCAGTGGAAGCCCCATGGCTGCAGCTGCTGCGACAGCTGATCCAGAAAATACCTGGAAAAGCAGGCTCCATTCCTTCTCAGGGCATCCCTTGGGAACAGGGCCGGTGTCAGGGCGCCTCTGGGACCTCTCTCTGGGGAAAACCCTAAGCCATGCCCGGCCCTGCTTGGGCACCTGTGCTACTGCAGAAAGGAAAAGGGAAATGAGGAAGTTTCTGGAGTGCTGGTTTTTCTTTGGCAGGTGCTATTCACACTCCCCAGGCTGGGCAGTGAAAGCAGAGAGGCCAGGCTGTGCATTCTGTAGCCTTGGGTGACATCAGTCACCGGCATCGTGTGACATGCTCAGCACCTCTGTGCTGCGGTCCCGGGACACCCGAGGGGCCGCAGCTCCCTCAGCGTGCCCACGGCCCGGCAGGACAGCCCAAACCCGGGTGTTTCATCCAGAGAGCGTCCCAGGGCCTTGGGCACGGCAGGGACAGAGGTTTGGGGCCCTCGTTGTCCTGCAGGGACACCAGGCACGACCTGGCTTCACTGCCACAGCCCCAACAGCTCTTCAAACACGAGGCCCTGTGGCTCCTGCCTTCATCTCATCCCATGACCTGCTCAGCGCTTTCCAGAGGCAGAATGAGCAGGAAAAACGCTCCCTGTCTCTCTTTTGTCGGACACAAGCTGTGGGTAGAGAACTGCAGACTTTGCCTTTCCCCTGTCAGCAGGACAGGTGCGTGCCAGCATCTGAAACAACTGTGTGACACTTTGAAATTGAATCCTGCTGCTGCTGCCACCCTTCCCCATCTGCTGTGTTTATGCACACGCAGGTTTGTTTTTGTAGGATTGCTCATAAGTGCTCTGGCTTTGTCTCCATTACACAAAAGATTTTTCCCATCAAAACAACTAATTGAGGTTCATTCTCTTGTTGTGAGATCATTGTCTAGACAAAGAATTATAGATTTTGCCCAGATATACCTAGGGAAGAAAAAGCCAGCCAGTCCCCCTTAGGTAACACTATCTTATCACAGTTTGCAATGTACACCGAGGCAGATATCTGCAGTAATTATCTGTGTAAAAACACCTCTCCTTTCACAGGGAAGACATAACAAGGGATACACATGCTTGATCTGCCTGCATTTTGTTGTTATTATAAAGTTGTCATCGACTCCACATATGTTCTGTTGGTGCTGTACTGCTGTGAGCCAGGACGAGGCTGCCAAAAATTATTTGCAGTTCTCACTTTGCATAAAGAAACTTATTCCAGCAGCCCTGGAATCACACATCCATGGAAAGGAAATGCTGTCTGCAGGGGCATTTTTGGGAATGAGAGTCACACCAGGAGGGGTACTTTGGGAGGTTTCTCCAAACTGAGCTGGGAGCCTCAGTCTAAAGGAGGGGAGGCAAGTCCACCAAAAGCTGCTTCCAGTGTCCTCACCCACCACGGTGCTGGTCAAACTGGGGATGAGCCTTCTGTGCTTCAGGCAGACTCAGATCCCAGCCTGGGCCGGGCTGCAGTGACCTGCCAGCAGCTCTGACCTCGCTCCTGCCGTGTGTCACCCTGGCATTTCCCAGCGCAGCTCCGGGACTGAGATTTCATTTCACTCCTGTGTTTTACTGACGCCTTTCAGAGCGTAAACGAAATTAACCTTTTGGGTGGGTTCTGCCAGACACCTGGGGGCTCTCAGGACAGGGACGGGTGGTGCTGCCGAGTGGGACATGGCAAATCCCCGTGGCAAGATGAGCAATACTGCAGTGCTGCAGACTGTGCTTCAGTCCAGGAGGGGGTTTTGGATTCCTTTGCACTCATCCCTCTGAGCAGCCGCCTGGGATCAAGGGACACCGATATAAAACCAGGAGAGCTGACAGCTTGTGAAAAGCACGGAGCGCCAGCAGAGCAGCAGAGATTTGCCCCGGTGTAAGACGGCGCAGAGCCCTCCCTGCTGGGGAGAGCCCTCCGCACTTGGGCTTTTCGCACCTTCCCAGCGGCGAGAACACATTCCTCCGGGTCAGCCAGAGGAGAGCCGTGCTCTGGTACCCCAGACACACAGCCCGGCTGGAATTCCACCCCGCCGAGCCCCGGGCACGGCGGGCTCACGGCTCGGGGCTGGAGCCAAGCCAGCCCCAAACCCGCGGGATTCGCCGTTCCCTGCCCGTCCTTCCCTCCAGCGCCGGGACCGCTCCGGGGCACAGGGGCCCGCCAGCTGTTCCAGCTGTGGAACACGCTCGGAAACCTCAGAAACGAGAGAGAACAAACCTGGGAGTCCCACAGAGCTGCTTTCAGGGCTCCCGTTCATCCCCGAGCAGAAATGTCACAAAACGCGCTTTACAAAGCTCAGCCTAACCCGGGTCCCAGGGGTCCAAAGCGAGCCTTTGGGGCGGACCCGGCGGGACCCGGCAGAGCCCAGCGGGACCCGGCGGGACCCGGTGGGCAGCGCTGCCCGGCCGGGCTCGGGCTCCGGCTCCTTCCCGCAGCGCTGCCAGGGCTATTCCGGTGGGGAGGGGTCTGTGCCGGTGGGGAAGGGGCTGTGCCGGCGGGGAAGGGGCTGTGCCGGTGGGGAGGGGGCTGTGCCGGTGGGGAAGGGACTGTGCCGATGGGGAAGGGGCTCTGCCGATGGGGAAGGGGCTGTGCCGGTGAGGAGGGGGCTGTGCCGGTGGGGAGGGGGCTGTGCCGGTGGGGAGGGGGCTGTGGCGGTGGGGAAGGGGCTGTGCCGGGGGGGAGGGGGCTGTGCCGGGGGGGAGGGGGCTCTGCCGGCGGGGAGGGGGCGCAGAGCCCCCAGGATCAGCCCCTGCCAAAGCAGGGGCAGCGCTGGCACCGCGGACACAAAAGGCGATTGTTCCCTGCAGCCCAGAGGGAGGGAGGGAGCCCTGAGGTCCCCCCAAGCCCCTTGATTTATGGCTCGCAATAATATGTGTTGGAGCCCTGCAACCCAGAGTGCTGTGCGGGTGACCTGGAAAAATAAGTCTATTAACCCTAATCAATCTCCCATTATCCACCCTCGTCCACAATTTAGGCAGCAAAGGAGTCACCAAGGCCTCTCAAGTCGCTTCGAACTAATCCCATTGTCTTTCCTAATCAGGGGCCATGAGCGAGGAGCGGCTTCTCCAGCGCAGCATTGTCACTCCGCGTTTGAGGGAAAAGAACTGGGGGGGACCGAGGCTCGCTCTTTCATCTTTTAATGAGAAAGTGGAGGATTGTTTTCCTTCTGAATTGCTGGGCCTCGGTGAAGCCCCGGGCTCCGGTGGGTGTCAGTTCCCAGGGCCCGCAGGGAGCGCTGGGCACGCAGCAGGAAAGCTGCTCTGCTAAAAGGCCCTCCTGCAATTAGCAAAACCGTGGCTGCAGATTAAGTGCTTTATTAGGGCACTAATGATGAAGTTTATCAGGGCTGGGGTGCAGCTCGGCTCAGCTGTGGCACCCCATGGAAAGGAGAGAGGGGACAAAGGGACCTGGCGTGTCACTTGTACGGATTCAGCAGAAAATGTCACTTGAATCTGGACCAGGAAAACCAGGAATACAAAGCCTCTTTCTGACTGAGGTATTTTCTTTCCTTCCCATCCCTTCCCCACTCCCCAACCCCCCAGCCTTTAAAAAAGATTAAAATAATAAAATAAAATGGGAAGTCCTATCAACTCAGCAATGCCCAAAATAGCAGTAAATCAGGAAACCCTGCCATGCTCCCTGTCAGAATCCTACAGCAGGGTAGGACTCAGCAATCACAAGATGCTCCATGGTGAAACATCCACCAAATTAGTCCAGCGGCAAGGTAATTTTCTTTAGCCCTTTTATGTTAATCAAAAAGGAAAAGAGAAAGTAGGGACATTATCCTGCTAGAAATGAAAACAATCCTTGCAAAATTTCCCCCCTTCGGCAGGAATTAGAGCAGAAACAAACACACCACAGGGCTCCAGCAGATCTTCCAGGATTAATTATTATATTCACAGCAGCTCAGCATTTTCTTAGAAAATTAAAGTTTTCAAAGCCCTCTCATGTGCACACAAGCCCATTGCCACCTCACAATGTTCCTGTGCAGCTGAATAATGAAAATTCCCATGTTTTGGGGGTGCTTCTTTTTCAAGGACACATAAAAAACCTCGAGTGGCCTTGGAGCAGGGCATGGAAGTTCCCAAATGCTCGCTGAAGGCATCTCCATAAAGCTGAGCAGGTGGAGTGAGGGGACAGGGGACATCAGGGCAGCTCTGTGGGCCCCAGGACAGGGACAGGGGGATGCTCAGCCCCAGGACAGGGGGATGCTCAGCCCTGGCACTCCAGGGGAAGGGTTTATGGACCTGGACAAACTGAATTTGTCTGTGCAGGACGGGGAAAGCTCATCCACACAAAAGCTCCCGTGTGGAGCAGAGCTGGGAGCGGGAGGTTCCCGACCGTGAGGGAGGTGGGACAGGCACAGCAGCACCTGGCACTGCTCTGGGTCTGCTCGGAGCAGCCTCAGCACCCTGCAGGTCAGGAGAGCAGAGCTGGCCTCCCGAGGAGCCCACGCAGGAGAATCCCGTGGGATAGGGCCCTGGAGTGCTGGCTGGCATTCGGGGATCACTGAATCCAAACTCAGGAGGGGTGCATCCTGACAAGGCACGGCAAAAACACCAGGAGGACTCCGTGGGTGGATAAGGAGCTGCTGAGCAAGCTGGGGGGGAAAACTTTCAGAGGATGAGGACAGACAGCCTGGGAGGAATAGAGGGAGAGGAGGGATGAGGGTAGGAGAGCTAAGGCTCAGTTAGAAACTGAGCCAGGAGTGTAAAAGAGAACAGGAAGGTTTTCTGTATGTTCCCTGGAAGTGCCAAAGGCCAGGCTGGACGAGGTTTTGGGCAATCTGTCTAATGAAAGTGTCCCTGTCCATGGCAGGGGGTGGCATGAGGTCCGTTTTAAGGTCTCCTCCAACCTAAACCTGTGCTGGAGAATCTCCAGTTTGATTTGTGCCTTCAGTGACAGCCTCCCAGGGAACCAGCCAGCATCAGGAATTGTTAACAGAGCTGCAGAGGTAGGGCTCTCCTGGAGGGACAGAAAATAGCAGGTCTGGCTCACGCCTGCCCTGGCTCCCCCAGAGCCTGGGAGGGCTTCAGGTGCTTGCACAGACACAGTTTTCTGTCTGGAGCTGGGGAGGGGTGGATAAATCCACCTGTGCCTGTGCCACATACACCTCAGAGACAGGGAAAAAGCACTGACAGCCTCGTTAGAAGGACACTTGAATATCCTGGGTGTTATGGATCGGGCAAGGCATTAGATTTATTTAATGAATTAAAATCCTGACGTGTTATTTACAGAATGCCTTTGGAGATAGAGTTGTAACTCATGGCTGCCATGGGAAATTCTCCACCTAGGCCTTGAGGAGAAAGCATTCACTTTTTTATGGTGTCCATTGGGGAGGGAAATTAATGCTAAGCAGGCAGTGATAATTTGCTGCTTTATAGGATTGAATTATCGCCCTGTCAGCACGGAGATGAAAACCCTGAGCCATGAACAAATACACCTTTGCACCTGAAGCTGGCTGGATCAGCTACCGTGGGCTGCCATCGCTCCACGGAGCCTCTGTTGTTCCAGTAATTAATTCCGAATTTCGCCTCGTCCTCTCGATTGCTGGGCATGCCTTCATTTGGCACTCCAATATTCCGTGCTCCTTGGCCAGGCTCATAAATCACACACAAACCCTTCCTGAAAACAGAAAGGGGATCTGTTCTCCTCGCCATGCACAGGCACAACTTCCCAGAGTTAATGCAAGTTTGGCACGTGCACGGGAGAGGTGGCTGAGCCCCATGGACCAAGAAGTCATTGGCATGGAAAAATAATTGCAAGAGAAACAGCTGCCTGAAAAGCAGGAATACCATGACTTGGACCAAATCTATTATGCTGTATTATGAAATAGCTTTATTTAGCACTATCTGGTATGCATTTGCTGGAGGGCAAAGTCTGGGCCTGTGATCAACCTTTCCTTGCTCCATCTCTTACTGTCCCTTCTCCCCACTGCAGTTGCTGACACGGGGAAAGTCAGGATTTTTCTCTAATTTCTCCCAGATGTTGAAGAAAGGTCTTTTGTCCTGTTCCCACCCTGGGGCAGAGGGATGTGGAATGAGAGATGAGGTGGTTGTGGGCCTCAGTCTTCTACTTCCTCAGGCTGGGCAGTCCCTGCTGATGGAGCTGAGGTTGCCAGAGGACTTCTGGGTTCTGCTCCAGGTTCCCAGCATGAGAAGATGTGGATTTATCCCAGGTCCAAAGGACATCCCTTTTTCCTCCAGAGAAGCCACGTGTCCAGGTGCAACCTGCCAGCGTGTGGGATTTTCCAGCTGTGTGCATTGGCCTGAGGTTGTTCCCAGAGCAGGTAAATTCCAAGGAATCAGCCAATCACCCCTTCCACAGCAAATCTTCCCTGCCTTTACTTACACAAGCTCTGCTTTCTTCCCAGGGCAGAGGGAGCTGGGACATCTCCCTGACCCTTCAACACCCTGCAAAGTCAGCCCCTCCAACAGAGCTGCCACAACTGCTCAAACACTTTCTGGTGACCTGGACTGCACCTTTCTCTCAACCCCAAAATGCTCACTCATTCAAAGTGCAAATTTTACTAAACTGCAGCTGCAATAAAAAAGAGGGCAAAAAACCCAAAACCTAAATCCCACTCCGTTTCCAGGGGAAAAAAACATTTCTTAATCAGAACTCTCCACCATAAAGTTTCAGGCATTTAACAACCAACCAACACTGGAATCAGGGATAACTTCTCAGATCACCCCAGCAGCTTCCACAAACATTCCTGATTTGTGACATTCCCACTTCCAAGCTCCAAGCCTGGGCTCTCCTCCAGGGGAGCAGCAAGGGCATCACCTGCCTGGCAGGAGGGCAGAGGCACCACCCTGCTCCCAGAGCCAGGGGAAGCCTCTAAACACGGTGGGCTCTCCTTAGGGAACAGAGAAATCCTGGAGAGGAGTCAGGGGCTGCTGCAGAGCCTCTGGGCACCTGCCCAGCCTCAGGCCAGGAGCTGCTGGGCGCCCCAGCAGGGAGAGAGGGACCCCTCTGGACCTTGTGCCAGGGTGGCTCTGGGGTCAGTGCCAGCCCAGTGACACCCAGGGCTCCCCTCTGTGGGCTGGGACACGGGGGAAGGAGAGGAAGGCTGGGAAGAGGCCTGAGAGTAAAGAATAATTCATAATACGATGGAGATTGGAAAAAAAATCCAATTCGTTTAAAACCAGATGAGCTGCGAAGGGGAAATATTAACTGGTTAAAACAGGGAATATGTGAGGGCTGGGAGTGAGGGGAAGATGTCCCTGCCCAATATTGGAGGTGATTGAAATGAAACAAGAAGGCAGCAGAGGCTGAGAGAGAAAAGCTTCTCTCTGAGCTGGGCCCTTTAAACCCAGCTGCAATTGAAGTGGAAGAATAAAGCACAGCAGCTGAGGGCTGGCTAAGATTGATTTAAGACAAGATACAATTTAAAGGCAAGGCAGAGGTGGAAGCAGAGGCTGCAATGAAATCAATTTACACCAAGATGCGATTTAAACTGATGAACTCGGGTTGGGAAAACGGGAGCTGGGGGAGGGAAAGGGGGATGGGGAGCAGCAAGTTCAGGAGAGACGTGGTTTGAACTGCTGTGAGGGGAGCTGATGGGTTTGGGGCTGGTCCCGAAAACCTGCACGGAGCCCAGGTTTGCCATGCAGGGGACAAGGAGAGAGCCTGCACAGGCTGTGTGCCCCCAGGAACCTGGACAGGCACAAAGGACCGTGCTGCACGAATCCCAGGCAGCCTGGAGATGTCCGAGGAGTTCCTGACCCTGAGCTGTGACTGCCGTGTAGTCCCGGTACAGGACTCTGAGCACACTCAGTGTGTGAGGGCAGGCGCTGAAGGAGCCCAGCACACAGCAGGGAGGGTCACGCCTTTCCCCGGGATATTCCCCCAAATCAGAGCCTTGCCAGGACCTTGCTCCATCGCTCTAAAACTCAGACTCAGCTGAGCACGTTTGCCAGGACCTGCTCTGGGTTCCTTTCCAAACCAAGGAATGCTCAGCTGCTGTGAAGGGACTGATTTTGCCACTAATTTCTGCTCACCGTCGTCATTCCCACCCCGAGGTTTGTCCACACTAGGACTGAATTCAGCCAAGATTTAGTGGCTTTACAGGGCAGCTGACAAACCCAGCAGCCCCCCAGGAGGCTGCACAGGATCTTTCCAGGCTGTTTCCTTTCACCAGGTGCTTCTCAGGAGTGTGGGGCAGCCAGTCCTGTCTGCTGTCTGATTAGTCATTTAATCAATGCATTTACCTGCTCACCTAATTAACAGGGCACCCATTTGTAAACAGCCTTATGAGAAAAACAGCAAAGAGGTGTTTGTTAACAAACACCGCCTGCAGATTGTTTTAGTATTTGACTGTCACTGGCCATCTCCAGCTCCCAAAAGCTTCCCAGGCCGATTCTGGGAAAGCTTACCTAGCTTTCTCTCTCTCTGAGCAGCTTTTTCTCTCTCTGAGCAGCTTTTTCTCTCTCTGAGAAGCTTTCTCTCTCTCTGAGCAGCTTTCTCTCTCTCTGAGCACACTGTCACATCCACACGGGTGGGAGCACAGCCTGGGGCTCTCCTTGGCTGCTGTGGGCTCTGATGTGTGAGGTCCCCAAGTCCCTGGGATGGGTAGGAAGCAGCAGGGAGGGGCAGCTCGTGTCTGCAGCAGCCTGAGCCCCTCCTGCTCCTGCCTCGCCTGAGCACAGACACATTCACAAATACCCGAGTGCAGTGGGGAGGGAGCAGGAGGCAGCATCAGGGCCCTGGATTGCCATAAAAATTCAAAGCAGCCTGTGGCACCCGGATAAATCAGGAAAGTGCCAGTGGAATATGCTTTAGTGCAGGGATGGGAAAGGAGCTGGACACAGCCACTGACGTGGCACAGCAGAAGGTGGCCAGGATGAGCTGGCTGTAAATCCAGGGGAGAACAAGGGGAGGCCCCTGTTCTGCCTGCCCATGGCACTGCCCAGGGCTTCCCACCTGAGCCTCCCTTACTCAGCCAGGGTAAGTCAGGAGCATCTTCACCTTCAAGTCAGTGAAGGAGGAGACTTAGAAAATAGGCTGTGCCTCCCCTTTCTTGCCAGGATATTCCCAAGTTAGTCCTTTCCTCTCCTGCTCCCCTAACAGAAGTGGAAATAGAAATAATAGAGGTTTTCACATTTATCTCCCATGGTTGTCTTTTTTTTTTTTTTTTTTTTCACTTACACACTCCCAAGCTTTCCTTTCTAGTGACCATGGATCTGGTTGAGGGTTGTTATTTTTGATTTTGGCTGGGTCTGTACCAGCTCTAGGGTGGCACAGGGGGAGCTCTGTGTGACAGAGCAGCCCCAGGGCTCTCCAGGGTCCCTCTGTGGAGCGTGGCTGTGGAGCAGGAAGCAGTGTGGGTGTGTGATGGGCAGGAGATGCTCTACAAATAAACCTGGGACTGCCAGGAGGAAGAGCAGGCAGTGCAGAACACGGTGTGCAAAACCTGAAACGCTGCAGGGAAGGGAATGGATGGGAAGAAAAGCAAAGATAAAGAAAGCTTCATTCCCTTGGGAGGGGAGATGTTTACTCTGCTAAGACATTTACGGAAAGAGAAAACTTTATTTTTAGTCAAGGCAGGAATAATTACTGGGCCATCTAATGCTCCCTGGGCACTGGCTGCAGCTCAGGACGAGCAGCGGATGCCGAGTGTTATTCTTGTCAAGGTACAAATTTATTCCTTTCCACACATTCCACAAACAGTGCTGGGTGAAGGGGAGGGTTTGGTGCAGTGGGGGGGACACAGTGGCCTTCCAGAGAGATAACATGCATCAGTTCATGGCCTGACCTCTCCAAGTCCCCAGGGGCATGGAAAGGACACCCAGAAAGCTTCTCCCACACCCCAGGGTGAGAAAGAGATCTGCTCTAGAAAGGTGCTGTGCCCGAGGCTCCCCAAGACCCCTTCCAGGGAGTGCTGCAGGTGAGCCAGGAGGCTGCACAGGGCCTGCAGCTCACGGGCCATAAATACCCACAGCCAGCTCCAGTAAATCTCTCAGCAGCCCCTGAAGTCGCCACTCAGTCTAACAGCCGAGACTAAACAGAAAAACCCGGAGGGGCTCAGCCCAAAGCGCTCCCCAAAGGATCCATTTGGTGCCTCTGCACGGGCAGGGCTGGGCTCAGCGAAGCCCTACACGGGACACAGCTCAGGCAGTCCCCAGCCTGCTCCTGCCTGTGGGGACATCCCTGTGCCCGGGGCTGGCACAGGTGCCCAGAGCAGGGCAAAGCACCCAGCGCTGAGCTGCAGCTGCTCCCCAGCCCCACGCAGGGGTTCCCACCTGCAGGCCTGATGTGGAGGTGCCCACTGTCTGCAGGGAGGGCTGGCAGCTGGCACGGCCAGGAGAATCCAGGTGTTCTCCACTGGCAATCGGCAGATCAAACAATTGATCTCAGACTAGAGAGAGGGATAATCCCCCCAGGAACACCTGGCTGCCCAGTCTGGCTCTGTGTACAGAGGGGACCTGGCTGCTCTGGGGACCCTGGCACTGCCCACAGCTGGGCTTGCTCTCATTCCTCAAGCCCGTCCCGTTCTCTTGTCAGGACCTGCCTCAAGCATCAATTCGGCTCTCCAGGCATGTTAAACTCACCCTAAACTGAGCACTTTTGTGGGGATCAGCCACAAAACACAGGTCTGATGTGGGAATAATGCCTCTCTGTCCCCCTCAGGGACCCAATATAGTTGCTCAAAGATTCCTGTCCCCAAGAAATGTGCATCAGAAATGTGTGAAGGACTCCCTGTCCCTCGTGTCCCTTCTCTCAGCCCATGAATGCAAAGCACTTTCCTTGTCCTTTGCAATTAGCTTGATTTTGAGCAGGCTGAGTATGAAAGAAAACCAGACATTTCCAGTGCTTTTAAGCCCCATTTGGTCTGATTAAATAAGTCTTTAAAAACGAGAAAGGAGGGAGAAAGCAATAACTTTTTAAAACTTGTCCTGAATGGAAAGGAAAATGGAGCGCAGTGTATGAGTAATTCAGGATTAATTGTAGAATTACGTTATTCATGCAATGCTGGTTGAGGGAAAGAATAAGCACTTCTGAAGTCATTAAAGGAAATCCCAGTAAAATATGACTTAGCTGCTGTGTGCAGTCTCGCAGGTCCTGAAGGGAATGCGTGCGGCAGAAATGTCAAATTTATAGCTCTGAGGGGGGAGCACGGAGGCCAAGGCCCCCTCTCTTTGTAGATCCAGGGAGGGGGAAATGTTTATCTGTAGGATATTGTGGCTGACCTGAGACAGGAAAACACGGCTATTCAGGAAAGTAAGGGGCACATCATTAATTTAAAGGCAGTGAGACTGAGCCGAGGCTTCAGAGCACAAGCGGTTCCTTTCTTCTCCAGTAATGGTTTACGTGCCTGGCTGATGTGTGGCTTCA
This sequence comes from Chloebia gouldiae, assembly GCA_003676055.1. Lineage (NCBI taxonomy): Eukaryota > Metazoa > Chordata > Aves > Passeriformes > Passeridae > Chloebia > Chloebia gouldiae. The sequence goes on along the minus strand of QUSF01000185.1, from coordinate 8,708 downwards.
GGCCCAGCTGTTTGCACAAGTTGATGTAAAGGTGTCTGGATGTCCCCTGCTCCGAGCACGCTGTGAGAGCAGCATCACTGCACTGCCACAGCTTCCCCCCTGGACCTTCTGCCTGCACAAGCTGCGGGGTTTTCTCAGCCAGGTCACACTTTTGGAGTGGGGAAGGGGATTCCGACCTGAGTGGAACTGGAAACCAGTTTGGCTGTGTCCAGGGCAGGTTCCAGCCCAGGCAAGAAGAGCCTGGGGAGGGGGATGGAGGGAGAGACTCCTGGTGGGATCAGCGAGAGCAGAGCTGGGCGCAGAGATCAGCAGCTGTGAGAGGCAGCCACGTGGGCTTTGTGGGCAGCTTCTGGTCTTTCCCCGTGTGTGAGGGAGCAGCCCATACCAATTTCCATTTGGGACTGGCTCCTGGAGCCAGTTCTAACAAACATGGGCATTCTTGCCAGCCTGCCGTGGTACAGACAGAGATTGTGGCAGCATCTGGAGAGGGGACCTGTGTGCAGCAGAGGTGGGGTGGGCAGAGCTGTCCTGGCCTTTGGAGAGGGAGACTGGGGCGCAGCACACAGAAGCTGAGCAGGGTTTGGAGGAGTGGGAATGTTGCCTCTAGGCCTGGAGGGTGCTGAGTGGTTTCATCACTTGCTAAGCCCTTCCCAAAACCCAGCCGTGTATTTTAAGAGAGTTCCAGTTGTGCTGCAGAGGCCTCTGCAAAGCACTGGCAGCTGCCCAGGAAGGGAGTGCCTGGGAACCCCATTCCTGGCTGTGGGATCACTCACCTGGGTCTCTCTGACTGCTCCACCGGTGTCATCCAAGGACAATTCCCTCATTCATTCCCAGCAAACTCCATTAACCTCCCACAGGAGCCAAAAGGGTTCTGGAGCTCACGGATGCCCCATGAGTCTCTCCATGACACCAGCTAATTATCTCCTCATTAACAACAACGTTAGCATTCAGTTTGACACATACAAGATAATTTGTTAATTGCACTTTAATTACAAAGTTATTGAGAGCTCAGAGGCATTCAACAGAAGACTGCAATTACCACAAGCTGCAAAATTGCTCCCAGCAATTTGGAGATGTTATCAGAAACTGATGCCCCGTGTTCAGCTGACGGTGGAGAGGAGACGGGAGATTTATGGGCTGACATCACGAATTCCTTCTGCGGCCTCCGAGGATGCTTTGCTCGTACCCTGGGAAGCAGCGGGAGCTGCCGGGCTGAGGCTCTGCAGCACCACCGATTTCTCGCGCTCCCCAGGCTGCAGTCCCCGATGCGGGCGGTGGGGACGGGGGCTCGGGAGCCCCCGGGACGCGTTTGGCACGGCAGAGCCCGGGGACACAGACCCGCAGGTGTGCCGGAGCCCCGGTGAGGCGTGCGCTCCTCCCAGGGCTGAGCCCCCCACGCGCGACAGCGCTCACGGAACTGCCCTGGGAAAAGAGCTCTGAGGTCCCGGAGTCCGGCCTTCAGGGCAGCACCGCCTTTTGCACCGCTAAAGCAGAGCCCCTGGCCCGGGCAGGGCTCTGCTGAGCCTGGCTCTGTGTCCCAGCGGGCACGGGGGATGTCCCAGCAGGCAGCTCCACCACGAGCCACAAGAGAAGGCTGTGTGGAGACCGCAGAGCACCTTCCAGGACCTGCAGGGGCTGCAAGGACACTTCAACAGGAACTGCAGCGGCAGGACTGGGGAGAACAGGCTCGAACTGAAAGAGGGGAAGTTTAGGTTGGATATTGGGAATTAGGAATTGTTCCCTGTGAGGGTGGGCAGCCCTGGCACAGGTGCCCAGAGCAGCTGTGGCTGCCCCTGGATCCCTGGCAGTGCCCCAGGCCAGGTTGGACACTGGGGCTGGAGCAGCTGGGACAGTGGGAAGTGTCCCTGCCATGGCAGGGTGGCACTGGATGGGATTTAAGGTCCCTTCCAGCCCAAACCTCTCTGGGACTCTCTGATTCTGGTTTTGCCATCATCCCAAAGAGAACCTCTTGTGCCAGAGGCTGGAGAAACAGGGGTGTCCTCTCACACATGTAAGGGCAGGGGACTGAAAGGGACATCTGGGCCTGAGCCCAGCTTAGTGCTGTTTGACATGCTCATCTCCCTGGAGCTCAGTTTTTCCTGATGAAAACAAAGTTAAAAACAGGGAGAACATCAGCCAAATTCCCCCGCAGCCCAGATCTTTGCTGTTCCCATCCCACAAACATCCGAGGTATTGCCTGTGCCCAGGAGGGATGAGCACTCTGGCACAGCCTCCCAGAAAGCCGAGCTCAGCACGGAGAATCAGCCCTGTCCTCAGCCCAGAGACCCCATGGATCTCATCCCTCGCCAGGCCAGCAGGGAACACAAACCCTTCACTGCTCAGAGCCCCAAAGCCCTGGGCACGGCACAGCCGGGGTTAAACCACGCTGCTCAGCTCCAACTGCTGCAAATGTTTTTGCCTTTTTTTTCCACCCCAAAGCAACTTCATAATAAGGTCTTAAACTGAAATGACTCTTCAGAGGCAGGAATTTCCACGGGGCACACAGGAGCAGCGTTTGCAGGCGCTCCGTGGCTTCATCCCGGAGGCGTCGAGCACACGCCCAGCACCGAGGCAATTTTACATTTCTGTTTGAATATCCCTACAAGTGCCACTCCTGAGCTGATTTAACACCACGGCTGTGGTGTCTAACAGCTCTCCAGTGATTAATAACAGCCATTTGTTCAAAGCTAACAGCCCCAGTGTGACAGTAACAGATAAATTAGCAACATTAAAAATATGCTAAGGAAAACATTTATGTACTGGCTGAGTGTAGTGTGGGATGGGAACACACATCAGTTGTGCCAATAACAAGCTATTAATGAGGAGGGCTGGATGTTTAAGCCATTTTTGCCCTGTTCTCCCATAATCATTCTGACATGGTTCATATTTAGCCTGATGAGCTGGGCCAGCTCCTCTGGACATGAATGTTTTTATGTGCTCAGGCAGGAATATTGCAAGCAGATGGTGGGAGGAGCAAGAAAAAGGTGGAACATTGTTCCCTCTCACTTCCCTTTGTCACGGAGCAGCCGACGTGCCAAGTAATATCTGGGCATAAACTACAGGGCTGTTTCCCAAATTACATCTCCAGCTTTGGGTGTCATGCAAAACATTTTAATAATGCCAATTAAAATTCTTCTGTTCAACAGGTCCCAAGATGCTCCTCCTGCCTCCCAGGAGTCTCAGCAGCACGTTCCTGTCCCCAGGGGTGGCAGCAGCCCTGGAGGGTCCTGAGCCCTCGCCCTGGGTCACAGCCCTGGCCCAGCCCAAAGCTTTGGATTGGAGCTTTGGTGGAAGCCTGGAGCTGAGTCACATCCTCAGAGCAATCCGACACATCTCCACTTGTTCCATGTGGAAATAATCCCAGGGCACAGAGCATCCTTCTATAGAAAACTGCCAACCCAGCTGCAAAATCAGCCTTTTGTCATGACAAAGCCCACCCCACCGTGGTGTTTTGTTCAGCTGTTGAGGTAAGAAGGTCCTTTTGCTGAAATTCTTCTCTGCAGTGCCAAGCCCCCGTAGAAATCTGCCTGTTACTAGGATGGATTGGCTTTTATTCCTTTTGTTCCCACCACAGATATTCAGGAACGGACCATGAGACAGAGCCACGAACAGCTTCATTGTACAAATGGTTCCCAGCAGGTGAGAGATGCTGCTGCTTGTTCTGCAAACAGAAATCAGTGCAACACTCAGCAAATCTTGCAAGGCAAGCGGAAAAGTTGAAATTTAGGGCTAGGCAGTGGAAAAAGCTGAACAGAGTCCAGCCCCTGTTCCCAGCTCTGCACCAAGAGGCCCCAGGCACTGCTCGGAGGCTGGGGAACATCTCCTCGGGCTGGGCTGCTCGGGGGTCTCTGGAGAGGGGCTCCAGGGCAGCCCGGCTGTCAGCACGGCCCAGCCTGGGGAAATGGGACGTGGAGCCCGTGCTGACAGATCCACGAGCTCATCGGGCGTTGCTCTGCCGAGCTCAGCCTCCCCTGACAGGGATGCTCAGCAGCTCCTCATCTCTCTTGGAAGGAGTAATGGGCCAGGGAGATTAGAGCTGTTTCATTGCCCCTAAATGCCACTTCCAAGTTGTGTCTTGCTTTGAGGTGTTTGTTTAAACACTCCCATGTTCCATTTGGAAATGTTCTTTGAAAAAAACCCAAATGGTTTTCAACCATAAGCCTCCCATTTTGCTGATAATTACTTCCTTAGCTTAAAAAAAATAAATACTACTTTAGGGGCAAATTTCCCATTCCCCTTTCCCTGGGATGTTGTCCTCCTGGGTCTCTGGTGGTTTCTGCAAGGGGGGGCTCAGGGTGGGCTGGGAGGAGCCCGTCCCGAGCCCAGCCGTGTGGGACAGAGCCACCTGCTCCCTCCCCATCCCATCCCCATCCCCATCCCCATCCCGAGTGAGCTCATGGGACAAGCATCCCCCGGCATGACCTCATAGCTGAGCACTCCCTGGCTCCAGCTTGTGGGAAAATGTGCGTGTGTCCCTCTGATCCTGATTTGGAAAGGCACAGCTCTGTCTTCCCCGGGAGCCAAAACCACCCCGAGGACTCAGCCAGGGAGCAGCGTGGTCTGGTGGGCAGGGAGACCAAGGCGTTCACCGGCCTCACTGGGATTTATAGGGGAGCCCCTAACCCCAGCCCTCCTTCTCCCAGCTGCTCTCAATAGAGGCTTCATCACCCAGACTTTGCAGCCTCGCCCTGCACAACACCTCGGGTGTGCGTGGTTGTCAGGGCCTGACAAGGGCGTGCCACCTGGACGTGCCACCTGGACTGCTGCTGAGCTCCCTGCTGTGAAATCCAGGCACTGCTGCCCCACTGCACCAGCCCTGGGGCAGCACAGCAATGCCAGGGAGTGGGGCACTGCTCACACCCTTTTTAGACACCCCTACAAGCCGGAGAATCAGAGGTGAAAGGCTCTGATTTGAGGCAGGAAAAGGCCAGGAAATGTAATTCCCTGAGGAGAGGGAACAGGAGCAGTAACCCCAGCCCAGCTGCCTGAGCTGTGGGGCTGAGCAGCCTCAGCCTTGCAAGCACGGTTGGGCAGTTTTTCCTCACGGTTCCATGAGTCCCAGTCTCTGTGAATTCAGTGGTTCTGAGCCTGGTTTCCAGCTGAGGCTTCTGCCCAGGCACGGCCCTGCAGCGTGGCAGGGTTTGCCATCCCCCAGCTCTGCCTCTGCCCCTGCCAGTGCTGAACGGGCCCAGTGGTTCAGCAGCCCTTGCTGCCATCCAGAGCCCCGTCTGCTCCCACATTTCACCCACCCCGGGCTCTTTGCCTGCAGGAGAAATGCGTGAAGGTTTTTTGGTTGAAAGCTCCCACTTGGCAGCGCAGGGCTGCCGGCAGCTCTGACACATCTCCCCAAATGCCTTTCACGGATTAACGCGGGCACCGAGTGTGGGATGAGGCTGTTTGTTTGCCGTGGCAGATCTGTGGGAAGGGCAGCTGTGATCAGAAGGATTTGGAGGGGGTGTAGCAGCAGACAGAGAACCTCTCCAGACTGGGTGGACATGAGGAACTGCACCGAAACTTGGCAGCCTGGCTCTGCTTTGAAGGCAGGAGCTGTGGCTTGCTCTCAGACAAGCAGGGACAGATGTAGCTCTGGATGCAGGTGGTGCATGAATAACCCATTGCTGTTGCTGACCATGGATTTAGCTGACCAGTGCTGGGAATGACCCCTGGAAGCCACCACAGTGCAGGTGAGACAAGCAGGGCTCAGGTGAGATTCTCACCTGGCTCTCCTGCCTGGTCCTGCTCTGCCTGTGTTTTGTCTCTGGCCAAAGCTGGGACCGACTGTGCTGTTGCTCAAAAGAGAATTCCAGATTTCATTCATTCAAGCCAAATCTCAACCTGGCCAAGAAAGCACGGAGCAAAGCAGATCAGACCCATCAATCGCTTGGGTTGGCTTTGACATTTCATAGAGGCAGCAAAAGCCTTAATAAATATCAACTGCAGGAGCTTTCTGACATTGCAGGAGAAGTACTCCAGGTTTCTGGCGGAGCAGAAGTTAACTGGAACCCAATGCAGATCCTGGAGGAATGGAGGAGGGATCTGAGCCACAGCCAAGTGTGCACAAACCACCCAGAGACTCAGGGTGTGCAGGAAGGAGACGAAAGGGAATAACTAAAAAGGATGGAAAAAGCAGCCCAGGGAATTGCTTGGTGGGATTGGAGGACAATAAACCCCAAACTGTGCTGTTCAGACCCAAGTTAACTCTTCATTGCAAGGGAGATGGAGGAGATGGAGGCTGCCTTGAGGAGCAGCCTGTCCTGGAACCCTGAGCTGAAGTCCCTGTGCACAGCCCGTTTCTGTCCTCTGGAAGCAGCTGGACCCAAGCTCAGGCTCACAGCACCTCTCTGTGCATGAGGTTAGACTGGGTTTGAGACCCGGCAGCTCAGACTGAAGCACACTGGCCAAAACACAAGGGACCTGTGGGGGCTTCCAGAGCCAAGCCCACGCCTGGACGAGGGCTGTGCCCCCAAAGCCGGGCTGGAGGAGCTGCAGCGTTCCCGCTCTCCCTCCTCCTGCTCCACACGCAGGCCTTGGACACGGCTGAGCAGCAAGTGCCCAGGTATTTCCTGGAGCATTCTTAGGCAGGAAATCTGCCTCTCTGAGCAGTGCTGCTCATGTTGCAGACCTTTGCCCCCACGGTGTGAACGCGGCACGTTCCCCCTTTCCCCAGGCTCCAGCCCCGCGGCTGAGCTGCCTCGGGATGCTTATTCTGGCTCCTTTCAGACCACGACTCATTTGCAGGAGCCCAACTGTCATCACATTTATTTTTCTTCCTCCTGCTTCCCTTGGCCTGGCGGGCTGGGCAGGGCTGGTATTTGGGCCCCCAGGACCGCAGATGTGCCACGGGATGACGCAGAAGCATCAATATTTTCCCTTGGAACAGACGTGTGTTTGTGGCATCGCCAGCTCGGCGCAGTCCAGGTTGCTCAAGGGCTTGGGAGAGAAGAAAAGCACTGATGGAAGCAAAGGAGGGAAGAAATGCTTGGGTACAGCGGTCAGGGGGAGATGACTTGGGTTTAACAGGGCTGAACACGATGCAGAAATGGAGCTGATGAAAAGTGGTCCTGGATGTGCCCAAAGGGTGGCAGAGCCAGCCCTGTGCGAGCTCCTGGGCTGGCCCTGGTGGCCCAGGGACAGCAGGACAGGCCCATGGTCCCAGGGGCAGAAGACTCAAGATTTCTGCTCCAAACCTTCCAGCAGTCCCCACAAGGAGCCTGCTCCTCCCTCCCAGCCCAGCCGCCCTCCTCTGGCCCCAGTGACAGCAGGGACAGGAGTGTCCCCCGCTGCTCCAGCAGGGCTCCTGCCCAGCAGCCACCAAAGGGTGCGGTGCCACCACAGGGGATGAAGAACTGGAGATCCTGAACAGCCCAAGGGGTTTTCAGTGTCTGGTGGTTCATTCCACGCCCAGTATCGATGTCCTAGAAGAGATGAAAAGCCCAAAGACTCTGGGCATGGTCTGGAGCTCAATATGGGCGATATTCTTCCTGCCAATTTGTTGTTTTGTCAGGAATTTTGTCAGGGACCCAATTTCCAAGGGACCCATTTCAGGAGCAGGAGCTGGAAGGATGTCGGGCGCGGGGTGGGAAGCACAGAAGGTAAATGCACAGAGGTGATGGGAACCTTCTCCTGGAGCATGACTGAAGGTTCTTAGAGACACACCGGTAGCAGCAGCTTGTGGGGACAGCCCTGCCCAACCAGCCCTGCACAAGGGACGTGCTGCAGGACAGGGCAGCTGCCAGGATCCCTGCTCCTGTGCCTCCAGTGAGGGGAGCGAGCGCGACAAGCACAGGAGGAAAACAGGGTTTTGTCCATCCCCTTCCAAGGGGGATTCCCTTTGAGGGCAAAGATGAATTCTAATCAATGAGCAGAACTCTGAGCTGCAGCCTGGTTCAGCACAGCCACAGCTCCTCTCCACAAGTGCTTTCCTTGCCGAGAGTTTTAAGTGGAGGCAGCAGGAGCGGGGGCTCCCCTGGGCCGGTCCGTGCACCCTGCAGGCTCACGGATCCACGCAGGCATCCCCTCGTTCCTGGGTGAGCCCAGACAGGCAGAGCTGGCTCTGCACTCCCCATCCAAATGGAAATGTGGCTGGAGACGTGACACTGGAAATGACAATTTTTGCAGGGAAAAAAAAACCCCAACAAAACTATGACCAATCATTTGTTCCAATTTTCATTAAAAGCAAGAATTTTCATTAAAGTAAATGTTGGTTACAGAAAAGCAGCTGTTTGTTTTGTTTTCTGTAACCAAAACCAGAAGCTTGCTCTTTAAAATGTTTTTGAAAAGCAGCTGCTTTGGTCAGCAAAGCAAAAACAAAAGGAAACTGTCACAACCGCTAAAACAAATGTTTTCCTCAGAACTTCCAAGAACATAAAGGGAAGACACGATTCAATTGTGGTGCCCTGGCTCTGCTGCAGATGCCGAGTGTTTGCAGCCCTTCCTGCTCTGGGGGGGCTCAGCAGGATGGACAGCAGCTTTCCAGGAGCAAAATCCTGCCTGTGGTTCTCCCAGAGCAAACCCTGCCTCTGGTTCCTCCTGGACCAAACCCTGCCCGTGGCTCTCCAGGGCCAAACCCTGGACACTGGACAGTGCCGGAATCCCTCTGGAGGTGCTCCCCAGCTCCACTGCTGGGGCAGGAGGGAGCCGGCTCTAGGCACAGGGAGAGGGGAGGAGAGGAGAGGAGAGGAGAGGAGAGGAGAGGAGAGGAGAGGAGA
>QUSF01000184.1:293236-308818 GCA_003676055.1 Chloebia gouldiae | reverse complement strand
CATGGCCCAGAGCGGCCCCGGGGCGGCCGCGCCGCGGGACGAGGCCGCCGAGGAGCCCGAGGGCGGCGGGCGGCGCTGGGGCGCTCAGCACGCCGGGGCCCGCGAGCTGGCCGAGCTCTACTCGCCAGGTGAGGCGGCGCGGCCGGGCGGGGCCCGCGGGCCGGCCGCTCGCCGTGGCTCCCGCAGCGCCCGTTCCCCTCGAGCGCCCTCCTGCCCGGGCCCGGTTCACCCGAGGCCGCCTCCCCTCGGGCCCGCTTCTCCCCGGAGGCCCGGGGCTGCCGGCCCGCGGCTCCGAGCGGGGCTGCGGCACGGGCCGGGCCGCGGGCGGGAGCGTGTGCGGGAAGGGAAGGGAAGGGAAGGGAAGGGAAGGGGAGGGGAGGGAAGGGAAGGGAAGGGAAGGGAAGGACGTGCTGCTCGCCACAGCCGGCAGGCAAGCAGCGAGCCTTTCCCCGTCGCGCAGCACACGGGAACAGCGGCAGCCTTGCCCTCGGAAATATGCTCAGTAGCTGTCCTCCAGGCCTGGCGCCTCCGAAAGGAGCACAGGGATGCTTCAACTCCTGTTCGCTCTAACTGAACCTTGGAACTCGTCAAACAAGCTTCGGTTTGTCGTTTGGGTGCTCAGTAAATTACTGCTTGTGCTGTGGAAATAATTGCAAATTCCTTGTTTAAAAGCCGTCATTTGTTTTTGGCTCACAGTGTGAGTAATGCTGGGTATTCCTGCCATTCCTAGTGAATCCATTCTCTGGTGAAGAATTATGGAAGGGAAGATGTGTTTTCAGTATATTGTGGTTTCCAGCAGATCAGCTGAGCCCGGCTGGCACATCCAAGGCAATTCCTGCACAAGTAGGGCTTCTTACTCACACAGAGCCATGTGATGATAAGAAATCCAAGGCCTTTGTTCATCTGTGTGAGTGGGGCAAGTCTGCCTGTTTCAGTTTGTTTTGCTTCCCTTGAGCTTGCCTGGAGTAGGTCCTTTGTGACACCTTTCAGCTGCTCTGGTCCATCTGGGACTGATTCCTGTGCTTTCCACAAAGGCACTCCCTGGTTTTACCACTGCACTGCCTCATAAGTAAAAGATTTTCCTCCCCAAAGAGCTTGCTGCCCTTCTCGCTGGCTGTAGCACACACACAGTGATATGTCAGGGAGCTGAGGGTGTATTAGATATGCAGGTTTCTTCTGGAATTACATAAATAATTTACATAAGCAATGCCAGAATATGTATTATGGTGGAAGCGTATAATGTTCAAATTCTGAATTCATAAGAAAGAGGATTGCACTGAATTGTGCAGAGTGAACATGACTGGAATATTTCCCTGACTTCTTTAAGGACATGCTTTGTGGCTTTGGCAATTCATTCCTTCCCAGACTTTGGGATTTGAGTGCCCTTTAAACACAAATTATCAGCGCTGACTCAGTTCCTTGAGTGATTTGCCTTCCCAGTGCAGAGCTGAGGCTGCGTTTTTGAACCTGGATATCTCGACAGCCTCGCCGGATCCCTGTGTTCAGATTACTGAGGTGTTTGCACACACTGAGCTCAGGGGACTTGCCAGCCTCCTTTCCAGCACTCATAATTGTTGATGAGGATATACCCACTTAGCTCCTCTAATCAGTGTGGTTTTCTTATGCAGGAAGTGCGTGTTAATTAACTCTTACTTTCATTACTCCAGGGATCTGTTTATAGAATCACCCACCTTGTGACCTGATGCTGCTGTCAAATATGGCTGTTCTTGTGTCTTAATTTATTTTTATTATTTTCTCCTCTGCTGCTGCAGAGAGTGTTAATTTATATACCCATGGCCCTTCTAGAATGTCTAAAACTGACCTGTCCAAGTCTTTGGTCACACTTTCAAATATTGCCTTGTAGGCATAATGGAGATAAGACTGATCATCCGTTTATGTTCCTACTTTCCCTGCTCGTTGAGTGGTACAGTGAGAAGGAGGACTTGATTTAGCATTTAGGAGAAATTTGATCAGGCATTAGGTCAGCAGAGAGGAGGAGTAGGACAGAAGCTGGACACATGCCAGGCCTGAGTGTGCCTCTGCTCCTGGGAGAGCACATGCACCTCTCTGGAGCCCGCCCTGCACCTTCCTTGTGCTCTGCTTTGCCAGAGGGACTGGGCAAGGGCTGTGGGGTGTCTGCTCCAGGGAGCCCTGGGCAAGAGGAGGCTGTGCCCGCTGACCCCTACGACAGGAGGGACTGGCCTGGCAGCTCCTGGGGGCATTAAGAGCTGTCTGCAGCCTGGCCCTTCTGGTGACAGCTCAGATCTTCTTGGCCTTGGGTATTAAAGGTCTGTCTCTGTGCCCTGATCCTGCAGGTCTCACCCTGAGTGTTCCCTGCTCTCTGCCCCGTGCCTCGTGGGGATCCAGCAGTGAAGAGCAGGGAGCAGCTTTCTGTACTAAGCTGATACTCCCAGTGGTACCATACTCTGATGTGCCTGCTTCCTTTTTATAGACAGTAAATGATTTTTTGTAGAGGTACAAAGTGGTACAGCAAGGTGCAGGAGAGAGTTTCTGTCTGTTCTCTCTTTTCTGGGTCTGTCCCTTGTCATCTCAGAGTGGCTGGGAGTTGCCAGCCTTTGCCTGGGAGCAGGAAGGCACAGGCAAGACAACAGTTCAGGGAGAAGCTTCAGGGGAATACTTGTGACGTTAGACGAGCCGTTCCAGGGCCACCAAAATACAGAATGGTGAGAATGGTGCTCTTTCCTGTTAGTACAACAGCTTTATTTAAAATCTCAGAGCTTGTCAATATTACAGATCACAAGGTGATTTAAATATGTTTGAGGCCAGAAATTTGTTCCCAGATTCAGCCCTTCCAGCAACACTGAATATTGGATGAAATGCAAATTGAGAAAAGATGTGACATGGAGGAAATTTATGCCAGCAGTCTCAGGGAGAGGGAAACTAGGACAGTGTGAAATTATGTCTGATTTGGCCCTGTTAATTGGACAAGGGCAGAGGGAAGAGGTTAGTAGTGGCTTGGGGAAGAGGGATGTAATTTAAGAAAATGTGTGCACCTCCCGTGGTGCACAGAAATAAATTTCTGTTTCGTTTCCCTGTCAGACAAACGGAGCAAGTCATCCAGGCAGTAGAATGGTCTGTCTCTGTTATTTCAGGCTTCAAAATGTCCTCTCAGATAAAAGTAAACCATGCTTTTTCCCTTGTTCTTTCCAACAGGAAAGAGACTGCAAGAATGGATCTCTGTCATCTTATGCTTCTCTCTGATCTGCTTCAATTTTTACAATCTCCTCTTGTACTTGCGGCTGGAGCACACGCCCTCGGTTCTCGTTGGGATTTGTAAGTAGGAGCTGTTTGCTGCCTGCTCAAGGCAAGGCTGTGTGATGTGGGATCCTTCAGGCTTGGCTTGCTGCTGGAAAGGGTCAGGGACATCTGTGTGTGAGCCTCTGAACCTGAGGCCATCTGCAAAACCTGTCACTGCTTTGTCTTTACATTTCAGTGGCTTCTCAGTCTCTCAGAGGGGAAGTTTTGATGTAGCTGAGTAAGTTTGGTGTTCTCGTATAGTCACTGCAAGTGTAAGGACCATTGAGAAGGAAAAGAGCTGTCAAAATGATCAGAGTTGGAAACAAAATACGTTGCTTGACAAAAAAATATTCACAAGAACTTTCCAGAAAGCAAAAGCTCAAAGATGAGCTTGCTGGACAGGCTTCAAACTGGCTTCATTTCTGGGGACTGCAGACTGAATGCAAGAATTTTGGAGAATTGTGCTTTCATGTCAGGATGTGATGTTTGGCCTTTATTATTATCCTGAATTATGACTTTTTCCAGGAGTATAAGAAAAGTTGATTCCACCTCTTCTGTGGAGGAGAGGAAGAACCAGTGAAGGGTTCTGATTGAATGTTCAACTCCTGTGCTTTATTAAAAAATAGCTTTCCTATAACCTGTGGGGATATGTGTTTTAGAAGAGAATGGTGCTTGTTCATCATCAGTGCTGTGCATTGCTAATGAGTTCAAACAAAACAAACAAAACCCACCCAAAACACTGCACTGGGTTCACGCAGTGGTGCACAAGAGAAGCTCTGAATTCCTGCTAAAGCTGGGGCGTGGTGATTCCTGGTGTCTGTGTGGGGGTTGCTGGCTTGGCTGGGGCTGGGGGGAGCAGTGTCCCCCACTGTGAGTCACAGCAGCTCTCTTGGCCTAATTGAGTCTTGCCTGCTCTCAGCTGATGAGGTGCAGGTGTTGGGAGGAAGGGAGAGAACATGGCATGGGAGCTGCTCCTTAGGGAAGGGTGCAGATCAGCCAAGAGAATCAGCATGGTGGTTAACCTGTGGTGCAATCTGTTTGCAGCTGGCTTTCATCTCAAAGTTAATATTGATAAAAGCTGGAGCTCTCTGATATCCTGGTTACCAGTTTAGCTGATAAAGCAGCCAATTCACTGATAGTATTATTTAAGTAGTAGTGAATGATTAAAGTAGCAGAATCTGGATTCTCTGTAAATAAAGTGGTGTGGAAATAATTGATAGTGTGTACAAAAATGAGTGCCATAAAATTGTAAGGGCTTCAGGCTATCTTGTTTTGCTGCCTTCAGTACATTGTTTCTCCAGGTAAAGTGTGAATGATGTCTGTAATTCACAGTGATTATTAGGTTTTATTGCATATTGTGCAAGTCATATTCATAAAAGTCCTGGTTCCTAAATACGTGAGCAGCTCCATGGGCACAGTTGGGAATCCTGAGTCACCCACAGGGTGAGGTGTGTTCCATTGACAGCTTCCCTCAGGCTTGGTTTGGAATGTTGACCTTGATTTGGAGTCAGAAAATAAACATTCGACTAATAAAGACCGAGCTCAAGATCCAGCTCCTGCCAGGTCTTTGGGAATCTGTTCCATGGGCTGGATCTGTTCTGCTGCACAGACCTGTTCACTGCACGGGAACCCTCTGTGTGCTCTTCTGTAAATCCATCTTTTCCTGTAGGAAATGAAGGACTTGAACGTTCTGCATGTTCCACTGAGCCCAAACGCTGTGTCAATTAAAGGCCGTGTCACAGCTCCTTGCTTTGTGCCTGCAGAGGCGCACAGAACTGTAACACCAGCACTGCTGCAAATGCCCCAACCCGAGGTTCTGGGGCAGAAGAGGTGTGCCCTGCTGTGCTGGCCGTGGGCAGCAGTCCCTCCCCGAGTGCTGGGCAGCGTGGCCCCGGCTGCCCCGGCTGCCCCGGCTCCCGCAGGGCCTGCGGGGCAGCGCCGCGCCGGGGAACCGCGGGGCCTTGCTGCGGAGCAGCTCGGGCTGTGTCGTGTCCTGTGACTAAGGATGAGCGCGCTGGACAGGAAGAGCCACGGGACTCTCTTGTCTTCCAGGTGGTTTAGCAGAGATGAGACAATTTCCTTCCCCTCCTCACCGTAAAACAAAAAAGAGAAAAAAAAAAAAGGAGTAGGCAGAGGATGGATTTCTGCTGCGGCTTATGCTAACTCGAGTCATGCTCTGTTCTGGGCACGCATGGAGCTGTTCCTCTTTCTGCAAGCTGAGAGTTGTGCAGATCTGACTTTGGTGTTTTATTTGCATGCACACAAGCACCCAGTAAACTTGGGCTGCCCTGGCTGCAGTGGGGCCGTGAGGGAGCTTGAACACCCCCGTGTTTCCCTCTGCAGCAGCACAGCATCCCAGCAGTGCCGCAGAACCAGAGCAGCCTCTGCCACTGTAATTGAGGGTTGGTAGTGCCAGAGGCAAGGCTGGCAAAGGGATTTTTGTGTGGTAAGCAGAAAAGCCTCACCAAGACATGTAATATCAGGCTTGAAAGCCCTCATACCTTCAGGCGATCTTGTGGTGTCCAGCATATTCAATATACATGAGCTGAGTATATAGTTCATACATTAATTACATCTAGATAAAAAGTTTGGCAAGTTACAGCATGAATCTTGGTTTTCATTTTCCTCTCCTTCCTCCTATTATTGTACAGGCTTTAAAACCCCTTTTTTCCAAGTTGGTTGACTCAGGTCCAGTTCTGACTGAAAGTTCCTCAGCTTTATTAGCCAAATTTATGAACTCTTCTTTTTTCTCTCTCAAGCTGCTGCAGTTTATACTTGTTGAAATGTCCAGGGATTATAATTTTAGCCTTGTAACTTGCCATAATACCAAACCCCTGCCTTCTCTGTACTGAAAGTCACTAAATGGGGACTCCAGGTGACTAAGGCATTTTCTTTTTATAAGCATGTAAGTGACAATCAACTGGTTCTTTGGCATATTGATATTTAGACAAGAAGATATTTTTGTGTGTGAAGTTAGCCATGCCAACTCTTTAATGTTGTCCAACCAGTTCATGCAGTCACCGGTTAAAAACGATTGTACTTCTCAGGAATGTTACACAATAGCATCAGGTTATTTAATGACATTGTTATCCTGATTTCTTCCTCTCCAGAGACTCTTAACTGAATTTTTGCAGTAACTATGAAACTTTGTATGTTTTGATGTAAGACTTCCAGGTTACAATTTGATCATTCTATCTACGCAAAGTCAAGCTTATGCTCAGCTCCTGGAATGTTGGTGAAGTACAACTTTTAATGGTAAATGTGCACAGCAGTTTTGTCTCTCAAAGCTCTTGTGAGGCCTCCTCTTTCCACGGGCCCCGGGAGCAGCCTGGCCATGGGAAGTAGTTTGAGAGTCACCCACAAGAGCAGAGGTTGCAGTTGTCTCTCAGTTTGACTGAAGCAGTGAAGAGGTGGAGAAGGGCCTTTCCTGGGTCACAAACCCTACACATTTCCCTGGTTTCTGAGCCAGACAGAGCTGCCCTGCGTCCATGGTGTGTTTGGGGCAGTTGCTTGTCCAGCCACATGTCCTGCTGTGGGGAGAGGCACCTGGTGTTGTGCCTGGGAGAATGACAAGCTTGGGGAAACAGGACAGAGCAGCATTTCCAGCGAATGTGTGTGGCAGTCCAGTGTTTGCTTGGATACTGGTTGGAGTTTGGGTTCCCTGCATGCTGGGCTGCCTTCCTTCCTCCTAATTCTGCAGTCTACTTGCAAACCAAAAAATCCCAGTGTTGTGAGCAAGTCCTGCAGCTCGTGTCCTTCTGCCCCCCTTCTGTGTGCTCCGAGCATCGCCTCCTCCATGGGGATAATCCCTGGATGGGCTGATCCTTGCCCCTCTCTCAGTGAGCTGGAGGAAAGCTAATGTGTGTGGATCAGGACTTCCCTAATTCTGCACTGAGCTGGCTTCTGGGGAGTGTTGAATCCACTGTTTGCAGTTCTGCACCTCAGCTGGGGTTATCTTGCTTTTTCTGACTGTGGTTAACATTTCACCCATGCTCAGGGCTGTCAGTCTCCTCTTGCCCTCCCAGCCTCGAGGACAGAGCATCGAGACCTTCTGCCACCTCTGAGCAGCAGCTGAACTCCTGTGCCTTGGTCTTGCCACGTTCAGTGAAGCCAGTGCTGGGTGTGGGAGGGTGCTGAGCCCAGTTCATCAGTGGGATGTGCCCTCTGAGCCCAGGGACAGGACACACACCAGGTGTCACCATGCTGCTTATGTGGCACCTCAGCACAGCTCTTCCTCTTTTACTGCGACTCACCCTCCACAAGTGCAGAGACAGCACACTCTGCTGCAGTACAGCTGGAACAGGATTGCTGGTAGTTAGGTTTCCTCCCAGTTGCTTTAGTATAATGCACTGCTCCAGGCACCCTCCGTTCTTCCCTTTACCAGCTGACATCAGAGCAACACCGGGAACATCTATTGAAGTGTCAGTATTTTGCCTCAATTTGTGTCCTGTTCCTGCAGTTATCTCACTGGGATGATGCAGCAGCTGGAGGCGAGGCAGGCTAATGGGGGCATTACCTCAGCGAGAATGGCATTTGAGTGCTTGAAAAGAGAAGTGTTATTTGGATGTCTTCCCCTGAAGCCAGGCTGCTTGCCCTTTCAGCTGCTAGCAGCAGATCTAAACACCATTGTGTCCCACCCGCTCTTGCTGTAGCCTGCATGTGTGCTCTGAAACAAAAACAAATGCACAGAATTTACTGCTTGGAAAATAAGCTGTCTTCAGTGTAGTAAGGGGTAAATAAAGAATGAAGTGTCTCCTGCTGCATTTAAGAGTTTGGGCCCACTGGATAATGGATTCAACAGCAGGGGCTGATTTATAATAGAAGAGCTTTTTTTATTTCTTCCCCTTTCTGAAAATGAAAGGTAAGGGGAAGGACCGCAGAGGTGAGGGGTCAGCTAAGCCAAAGGTACCCACTATGGAAGGTATTTCTGTTCTGCAGGAGATGGGCTAAACACAAATATAGATTTAATAAAGATTGCTGCTGTCCAAATATTGTCTCGCTAACCTCTTTTTCCTAATTTGCCTAATCGACTGTATGTTTATTCAGACTGGGTAGAGCTCATGTGGTTGTAAATATCTAAGAGGCAGATAAGCAAGTAAACTTCTGAAATAAGAATAAGATGTGACTGAGTCAGTAAAAACGCTGTGTTTGTCTGACCCTCTCTCTCTCTCTCACTCAAGTTGCAGGAGTTATCACGGCCGACTTCCTTTCGGGACTGTTCCACTGGGGAGCAGATACCTGGGGATCTGTGGAGCTCCCCATCGTTGGAAAGGTCTGACACTGTTGTTCTTAAGCTCGAGAAGGCTCTGAAGTGCCCTTCTGCAGCACTGCCAGTGCTCGCAGCTGCGCTGGGCTCTGTGCCACACGCAGCCCGGGCAGGGCCGTGGTGCGCCTGGCTGGGGACGCTGCGGGGTGGCACCGCCCTGCTTCGGCACTGCCTCGGGGCTGGCAGTGCTGCAGTGCCCGTCTCTGCAGCCCTCTCGGGCTCTGTGGGAGCGGCCTGAGGCAGCACTGGCCCCTGGCTGGGCACTGTGC
This sequence comes from Chloebia gouldiae, assembly GCA_003676055.1. Classification (NCBI taxonomy): domain Eukaryota; kingdom Metazoa; phylum Chordata; class Aves; order Passeriformes; family Passeridae; genus Chloebia; species Chloebia gouldiae. The sequence continues at coordinate 300,025 of QUSF01000184.1, read as the reverse complement.
GTGTTCAGAAGGTCAGGAGCACAGATCCGGAGTTGTCCCTGCAGCTGAGCTCCTAAAAATTTGTGAAACGTGAGGCTGCTCCAGGAAGAATCTTCCCAGTTCCCTCTTCTGTGGGTCCCTGTTGGAACACAGTATTACTAGAATGGTGGTGACTGAAGATTTAATTTGATATGTATTATACACCTGCAGCTACAAATGCCAGTTGCTTAGTGGAAGGTGCACTGGCTTCTGTAGTAAGCAACAATCTGTTTTCTTAATTAAATTTCTTAATAGCTACCATTAATTACTCCTCACAGTGCAATAGTAGAAGGATCATTATTTTAAAAAAATCGGCTATTCCTTGTGATTATCCAGAGTTACACAAACTACAACAGCAGAATTAAAACTGTTGAGTTTGGCTTTTTTGTTCACCTTCAACAGACTTAGTAGTCTTAAACTCTTGTTTCTCTGGACCACAGTTCAAATAACTTCTAAAAACCCTACTGCTAGAGACTCTGCACTAAATAACCATGAGCTGAGGCTGCTCAGGACACCTTTGCACAGGCTGGACATGCTGGAAGTGTTAAAGGCAAATCAGTAACTGTGTCCCACACAGTAAAACAATTGCTCTGTGTGTTCAGATGTGATTTCTGCTCCTAGAGGTGACTTCTGTATGGCCTGTCTTCCAATGCTTTGTCCAGTCGCTTAATTTGCATTTAGTCTGCTAGTGCTGGCTTCTGCAGCCCATAAATATGCTAGGCTGAATCCTATTTTTTTTACTGTTTTTTCCCCTTGGTTGATTCTGCTTAGCAAGTGAATTTCACAGGCTTATTTTGCCTGGAAAATTAGGGTGCTGATGCTTTGTTTTTAAGATTGCATACTAAAGGTCCTAAATGAAAATTTAGAAGAAAAAAACTGGAAAGCAAAGAAAACCTGGATTTGTGTGGGGGAACTGAATTGCTTTGCAAATGTAGATCAGATTTTCTGAAGTGTCATGACAAAAGTTTGAATCCTGTTTACATCCTTTGTACTATGAATTCTCTTTAACTCAGTCATCAGGTTTGAGTGTATGAGAGGGTTTGTTGGGGTTATTTTTTTGTAATATTTTTCTTTCCAAGAGCATTATTGAGTGTGCTATTGTGTTTATCCAACTGTTTTCCCAGGCTTTCATCAGACCCTTTAGGGAACACCATATTGACCCCACAGCAATCACCAGACACGATTTCATAGAGACAAATGGAGACAACTGCTTCATGACACTGGTGCCCTTGGCAAACATGGCCTACAAATTTGTTTCTTTTTCCCCAGGTAAGCTGTCACTTCTGACTGCTGTGGATTTAGTGTTCTTGTTGCTATTGAATGAACATTTGTCCGTGTGAAGTTTGGAGGAATCCACTGACGTGATATGACAAGAAATATCTGTTGGAAGCATGATGCTCCCAGCAGGAGGGAGGGAAACTTTTCTCTCCTTTGAGGTGTGGTGGCAAAAGGTGGCACAGTGAGGTTCTCTAGCTCAGCAGAGAATCTGAGACAGGAGAGTTGGAAGGAAAATTAGAAGTTGTGCTAAATGCTTTTTTTGTGAGAGGGACCAAGCTGTGAACATCTGAGGAAACTCATTGTTCCAAAGTGTGTAACTCAAGACAATGCTTAATCTCTGTGCACAATTACTTCATGTGCAAAGCAGAAGTCAAGAGCTAAAGGGTCAAATTAATTTTATATTCTCAGTTTGACTTCCTGTTTGTGGTGTGTTGGTCGAGAAATAAAGGGTCAAATTAATTTTATAGACTCAGTTTGCCTTCCTGTTTGTGGTGCGCTGACAGATTCTGGCACTTCCCAGCCTGTCTGGTGACATTTGGGAATTGCTTGTGGCTCGCTGGCTGTTGTGACACTTCTGCCAGAGCAGCTGTGGTGGGGCCTTTGCCAGCTCCTGCAGCAGCTGTGGCTGGGCAGGACGCTGTCCTGGCAGAAGCGTGCCATGGCCGCTGCTCCCAGCTGCCCGTGGTGTTTTGCAGAGGCGCTGTGTGCCACCTGTCCCTGGGAGTGTTACGTCTTTGCCCTCATCATCTTCATAACCATGACGAACCAGATCCACAAGTGGTCCCACACGTACTTTGGCCTTCCTCGCTGGGTCATATTCCTCCAGGACTGGCACATCATCCTGCCCCGGAAGCACCACAGGATCCACCACGTGTCCCCTCACGAGACCTACTTCTGCATCACCACGGGTACTGTGCCCTGCAGGGCCCTGGGACACCTGTGAGACACCTGCAGGGCCCTGCCAGGACACTGTGAGACACCTGCAGGGCCTGCAGCTCACCTTGCTCTCACAGGCTCCTGGCAGAAATGCATAGAAAGTATGGGAGAAGGTTTGTCAGCTGCAGGAAATCAGGAGCACTCAGTGCTGCTGGGATCTGATTGCCTGGGGTCTCGAGCTCAGGCCACTAATGGGATTTGCTCACTAAAGTTGCTGTTCCTTCAAAAGAGCAGAATGTCTGCAGCTGGTCTGGAATGCTCATTTCTGAAAGCCAAGCTTCTGGATTTTCAGCATCCACTCATTCTGACTCAGAGATGGACAGGTTTGCAGGAAGCTTTAGCTTCCTTTTATATCCATACAGGTGGGAATGCTCAGTCACCAGTGTTGCGCAATCCTAAATAAGTTATCAAGTTAATCAGACAGCTGGAATTAAACCACCCTGGTTCTTCATTCTCTCATTGGCTTTGACAAACAGTTCATGTGGGTTTTGAAACCTCTGCCAAGAAAAAAATCTAATTCTCATTAGCAGAATGTCATGTAGAAACATGGTATAATTAAGAAGCCTGACTTGACAGATGGTAGCAAAAATCTTGCCACCCAAAGAGCTATTTTTAAGTCCTACTGTGTTCTGAGAATTTAAGCCTGACCATTATTAGCAGTATTGGGCCAGTTGCTTTTTTTTCTCATTAAAAAAATGCTGAACTTTGGACTCTATGACAAACTAATCCTCTTTTTCCTTTGCAATCCCTTAGGTTGGCTGAATTATCCATTAGAGAAGATAAGATTTTGGAGATGTTTGGAGAACATCATCCAAGGACTTACAGGGGAGAAGCCAAGAGCAGATGACATGAAATGGGCTCAGAAAATCAAATAACTTCTGCCAGCCTTCTGCAATCCTTAACTTGTTGCCAATGTTGTTTTTAAAAGAAAAAAAAAAAATAAAGCCATCAGCCAAATTCAAGACCTGCAAAGAAATAACAGACTCTAAAGCACAAACTAAAAAGTGCTAACACAGACTGCAATGAAAAGAACTAATTCTTAAAACCATACTTGAAATGAAGATGATTACTCTCACTGAGCACCTTTCTGTGTAGCCATGTCTGCTTACACCTTGCTTCGACCTTGCTCCGTCGCTGTATCCGTGAGGTACGGGGCACGCCAGCGGCAGCACAGGCACGCCGGGGGCACGTGGGGCGGAGGAAACGTGTGTTGTATCAACATTTCCAACGCTTCCCCGACAGCTCGCTGCCCAGGACCTGCAGGGAGAGCCGTGGCAGGTTTGGCACTTGGTGTTGGAGTGCAGGGCACTGCGTGAGAGCAGGGGGGAGCAATGGAAGCCTATAAATCATGACTGCTCAATGCACTCGGTGATTGATCCACGTACAGCTCTGCCTTCGCGATCATGTTCAGCCCGATTGATGTCATGTGGAACAGACCTCGAGAATCCCGCTCCTGCAGGGGCCACCAATCCTCAAGTGTCTTCAGTTTCCCTTAAAACAAAATTGTTCTACTCTCCGCATGGAATTGAGCAGTTTCTGCATAAGCCTTCAACTTCAGGAGCCTCTGAGGAGAGGGAGGGCACCCTACAGCACATGTGTCTGGTCGTGTGGAGTGCTCACTGCTGAGTCTTCTATTAAGTGTTTCCTACCCTGAAATAAATGTTTGAAATAGTTCTAGCATTGGGCACACTGCAAATAGCTGTATTCAAGAGCTCAAGGTATCAAACTCGTAATGTTAGAAGGGAAATGTCAATGACCGGTGTTTTGTTCTTTTTATTTTTTTAAGGTGCTTGCTTGTTTCTGTAAATAATATAAAGCCTTAATCTCTTCTGGTGTAATGGAATAATATTTTAATGTGATGTTTGAATGTATATAATATATTTATAACAAAGCAGTTGGATAATACTAATCATGTTCAAGTCTTGTTGCTGTTTTTCATTGCTGCACTGGCAGCACTTAGTGCAAGAGCTGGATCAGTGGTTGCACAGCATCTCGTGCAGTCCCACCTGAGACACCTGGCAGCCTGTCACAGCTTGTTTGGGTTGCAGTGATCATCTGCCAGCGTTTTAGGAGCCTGGCACTATGTTATACCAGACTTCTACACCTTTGGAGAAGTGTAAGTAATTCATTCTGCTCTGGATGCAGAGGAGTAATCCCAAGTGAATTGGGGTGAGGAAGTTTCTCTAAAAATATTCGACAGGCACTTTACCAAGTTAATGTGATTTGATCTTGTTCAGTTCCTGCCTGACTGAAAGCTTAGTGATGATCAGATGTAAGGTAGCTGTACGCTGTGTTACATTCAAGCTGCCTCTTCCTGAAGAGCAGGGTAGGATGGTTTTGAGTCATAGGTTTAGACTGAGCTTGATCTGCACTCCTGCAGATATGGTGGATGGATTCTGAATGAGTTGGGACGTGGCAACTCTCCTTCAGTGGGAGTGCTGAATGTAGATGCTTCTGAGCTGGTTCTGCAGATTAAAATCACTGTTGGTACCTTGGTCACCAAATATTTCATCTAAGTGTTCAGACCCTTGGAGAACTTTATGCCATGACATGAAACTTTTCTGTTCCCATTGCCACAGTCACTAGCAGGTCTCCGTGCAGCTTTGACATTAAAGAATTCTTCCACTTCAGCAGGAGTTCCAAAATGCCTTCAGCTAATTCTGGAGAGCTCTGGACAGAGCTGGGTGGACGTTCAGGGCTCCTGTGTAAATCAGCCTGAAGCACTGGGTCCTCTGAGAGTTCTTTTCAGTGCAGCTTTAAATGCCAAGTGAGCAGCAGTGGTGCAGTGGATGGAACAAATGGATTTGGGACACAGAAATCACCAGAATTTGTACTTCCAAAGTGTTGTTTAAGGCATTGCTGCTGCCCAAACCTCTCTTGGCCGCTGTTGCCTTACTGGAAACAAATCTGAGCTACTCATACTGGTGGCTGCTGGAACTATTTATCTGTTAATCTTGCTTAATTATGAGAAACTGGGACAGAGTTAATCTCCAGATGCATTTTCCACGTGGCTGCTGTGCTGGGCTCCTGGGGCAGCCCTGGCTCTGTGACCCCACACCCGACGTGGCTGCGGCTCCAAGGTCCCTGTTCCACCCCTCCAAAGACATGGATGCTCCCACAAAATCAGTATGGCAATTCTGGAGCAAAAGGCTGCGTGGATCCTTCTTAACAGCTGTAAATCTGGTTTAAGAAAATTTGTCTTAAGTTGATTAGGAACAGATTAGAGCTGAAGCAGAATAAGGCACTCCTGTTAAACTTCTAAGGGATGGATGGCCTGCATTTCAGTTCAATACTTTTAAATGCTTTTAAAAGCTCTGATTTCAGTCTCGCCTCCACGGAGAACTCTGGTCAGGCTCCTGCTCTCTGGACCTTCAGAAGGACTCTCAGGCCTCCAGCTTTTGCCAGGGCTGCAGTTGCCTTCCGTGAGAGGATCTTGTGGTCAGGAGAGCCTTGGAGGAGCAGCTGTGATCCCTTACGTGCATCCCAGGAGCAGGAGTGATCCCTGCATCCATCCCAGGGGTGATCCCTGCATCCATCCCAGGGGTGATCCCTGCATCCATCCCAGGGGCAGGGGTGATCTGCACTGCAGAAGCCCCCCCAGACAGAGCTGTCTGGGGTCACGGCTGCACAGGGAAGTGTGCTGTAGTAAACTGAGGAAAATTACTGCAGAGTGCCTCAAAATCCCACTTGGAGGTTTTGCAGGTGGGCTCTGCCTGCCGAGCTGGGCTCCCGTGCCACCTAGCTGCTTCTGCTGCCCTTTCCTCTTTCCTTCCTGCTGCCTTTCCCTGCTGCCTTGTCCTGCCTCTTCCTGCTGCCTTTTTCCGTCCTTCCTGCTGCCTCCAGCCCGCCCGTACTGGGCACGGCTGCAGTGAAATGTTACTGGGTCAACAAAAGGCAGCCAAAATGTTACTGGGTGAATAAATGCAGGCAGTGAGAGCAGCACCGCTGGTTTAAAGCGGCTTCAGGAGCAGCTGCTGGCTCCCGCCGCTGCTCGGGGCTGAGTCCGGGAGGGCTCACTGCACAGCGGGGCTGGAGCTGCCCTGGCTCTCCGAAACGTTTGTTTTTTTCCTAACAATTCTGGCTGTTCTCAGAGGATGCCTTGGGCTCCGTTTTACGAGCGTGTGTTTCAGAGAGAAGTGAAGCAGAACGCATTTCCTTCCCACTTCTTCTTTTTTCCGTATAATGCAGGAAGGGGAGCGGGCTGGGGGGAGCTGGGCCGGGGTGTCAGGGGTGTCCCATGCCCGCCGCGGTGTCCCGGAGCCCCGGGGCCGCACCCAGCGGCGATGCCGCCCGCCCGCGCGGCGGGGCTGCGGGAGCGCCGCGCGTGAACCACAGAGCTCCCCGCGCGCGCCCGCCCCGCCCCGCCGCCAGCTCCGCTTAGCGCGCCCGCCCGCCCGCGCCTCTCCGCCGTTCCCGCGTTGCGGTGACGTCAGGCGGGGGGCGGGGCCGGCGGCGGCGGCGCAAGATGGCGGCGACCACGGGCGCGGGTGAGCGGGGCCGTGCCGGGCCGGGCGGCGGGGCTGCGCCTCGCCCCGGGGCCCCGCGGGGCCGCGCCTC
>QUSF01000184.1:277928-288236 GCA_003676055.1 Chloebia gouldiae | reverse complement strand
GGGGGGGCCGGAGCCCGGGCCGCCGTTCCGCCTCTTCTCCCGCCCTGCGCCTCTCCCGGCCGGGCCGTGCGGCCGGCGCTGAGCCCCTCGGCGCTGGCTCCCGAGTGAACCGGGCGCTGTAAAAGCCGTTCTGGCCCATGGCCCCTCTCTGTGCTCCGAGAAGGCAGTGCGGTTTTTATTCCCTTCGAACCTGCTCCACACCGCACACCAGCTTTGAGTGGTTGCACACGCGCTCCCTTTGCATTCAACATTACATGTTAAACAAAAGTACTGCAGCTAGATTTGGAGTGAGCTTTTTTTCCTGTTGACATCTTCTAATGAACTTCAACAGATCGAGTAAATCAGAGTCACTTCTGTTGAGGCAGTTTCATTTTCCTGTTTTCCCAGCCCATGGAGGCTTTCACATGTGCCCCTGTAGTGCTTGTTTCCAAATTGCACTCTCCAAAGTTTGACTGTGCTCGCCAGAAGTATTTTGGAGTTCTTTTTGTACAGATAGTTCTCTGTCAGTGACCACTCAGATTTTAAGGATTACCATCATACCACAATGCACGTAGTCCATATTAATCAAGTCAGTAAAAATTTGGTTAAGTGCAGTGGTTGCTGTCCTGAGAATTGTGCTACAGGTCTGTGTTTGAAGGTGTCGAGGTGTTGAGTAGAGACCCAGAAGCTGTAGCTGGGAGGAAGGGACCCTCCTTCCCCTGTTAGGTCACGTTCTCCTGCCTGCTCTGCCTTCTCAGTGATCCTTTCAGGCTGCTGACTTTGCAGTTTGTGTTTGGCTGGCAGAACAAGGCAAATACTTTCCTTTCCAAGGCAGCGCAGTCCCGAGAGAGAATTGTTGGGTGCTCATGGGCGGCACGTGTGGGAAGGGGCTGGGCAGCAGTGCCAGCCCCAGCGCGGCCTTTGGCACAGGCTGTGGTGGTTCCCCGGCACGCTGGCCGCGCTGTGTCCGGCGCACTGTCCCCTGTCCCTGGGTGTGTGACGCTGTGGCGGCTCCCCAGCAGCAGGGCCCGTGAGCGCTGTGGGCACACAGCTGCGCCGGGGGTGCCGCACCGACCTGCAGTGCTGCAGCGAGGCCAGAGCTCACCCTGGGCAGCCCCGGCGTGGGAGCTGGAGCTGGGACTCCTGGGCTGCCCTCGGGCACTCTGCAGTGCTGCGAGGGGACCGAGATCCCCTGTGCTGCTGGCAGGGCACTGCACCGCAGGCCCGGGGGGTCCCCGCTGGCCCTGCAGGGAAGGCACGGCCTGGCACGGGCACGGGCTGTCCCCTCTCTGGGCGCCCGGGAACGTGCCTCACTGCTGCCTTCGCTCATCTGGGAAGCACAGCTTGCTAAAGCTTCTTTCGTGGAGCCTTAATGTGTATGTATCTGTCTGTAAAGCACTGGAATATATGTGATACCTTGAGTTCAGGGTGGTTTAACCAATGGAGCCTAAGCACATATTGAAGATGAAAAATGCTCATCTGGCTTCAAAAGCAGCTATTGACCCAGAGGAAGAAGTGGTAACAAATGTCCCTGTGACCTAAAAAAGCCATAGGGCTGGACCTGGCAATTAGACAGGTGGATAGATTAGCAGGTAGAAATTATTAACAAGGGAAAAAACCCAACCCTCGGCCTGGAAGGAATGTGAGGATGTGGGATCCATCTGTAGCACTGAGGGAGGGGAATCCTGTGTTGGTGGTGATGTGGGTTTCCCACACACATTACTATTGGAATAAAAAGAAAGGGTTGACTTTAATGATTTTTATAAGGCTGTTCATAGGAGGCTCCACTCTGTGTGTGTCCATCCTACTGAGGTGTCCTGCAGGAATGCTCAGCTGCCAGAGGTGATCTAGCAGGAATCCAGGGGTTCCTCAGAGGCTCCTGCACTGGCTGGGCTGCAGTTACACGTCAGATGTACCACGGTGCTGGCCTGCAGATTTGGGGTTTATAATGAGTCAAGACCCAGCCGTGCTGGCCTGGAGGATTGTGTTTCTCTCACTTTCACCCTGGGAAAGGTTTAATGACCTCACTTAACCCACTTTTCTCTCACAGTTCAGTTTAGTGGCTCTGTTGCAGGGCTGTGAGGCACTCTGTTTGCCAGCAGCCATGAAGGGCTGAGTGGTAAAAGGGTTTGCCCAGATTGAAGTTTTTCCAAGTCTGAGGAAGGGTGTATGGCTGTGACAGTGCTGGTGCACATGGCTTAATGCTCCTACCAGAGGAGAGCACGCTTGGGGTTAGTGCAGCGTATTCAGAGGGTCTGTTTCTAACCCTGTAACATCCCTGTAAACTCCAAGGGGTGCTTGTGAAGGGCACAGGAGGGGCAGTGGGAGAATTGCACAATACAGGTGCACCTGCCTTGTGCAGCCCCACGCTGGCTCCTTGGAGGGACAGCAGTCATCCTCATCTCAGAGCAAACACTGCCAGCACCAAGGCCTCTCTGGGCCTAAAGACTCAGGGGTAGGGGGAGACTAATTGAAGAGAAAATGCAAGATAAATTCTGCCTTCTTAAATAAGATGGGCTGTAAGAGCATGTGAAATAGGGCCAGAGGAGGTGATTGCAGGGCTTCGTGTACTGTAACAGAAGGATGCAGTAGATTGAATAGAAAGGGAAATAGTTCAACACTCCTATGAGATTATACTGAATTGAGTATTTTCATCTTCAGTGATATAAATTACATAATAAGTTTGAAAAGCAGCATTCTGACTGAGAACAGGACTAATTAGTGTAGTAAATATGTAGACAGGTAGGATCCTGACAGGTCTAACACTGACAGATTTGGTGAGGGTGTGAAAGTTGGGATTTTCAGGCTGTGAGGGTGCTCTTCAACTCCTACACGTGCAGCTACAGTTCCTGATGGTTTGTGCCCCATTCCCCTGAATGGGTCTGAGCTGGGCTTGTGCCTGTACCTGGGGTCTCAGACTGATGTTTTAGTGACCTCTTTCCAAGGAACCTGCCTAAATGATTGAAAGGCAGAACCAGTGCTGAACCTTGCACAGAACAGAAAACACTTCAAATTATTGAAGTGCACAGGAAGTTATTTTTGTGTCTGCGAATTATCTCAGCACCTGTCTGCATCTTCAGAGTGGAAATTGTGACTGTAAAGGCAATGCAAGAAATCCAAAGTTCCTGTCTCCTGAAAGCTTTTGTGACAATTGCTGAAAGCCTTTTACTTTTTAAAGTAAATGTTATTTTTAAAGTAAGTATACCATCACTTCAGAAATTTTATATACCATTGTGACAAGGAATTGCTTTTTTATTTTTTACATTCCCAGTGCTGCAAGGATAAGCTGTCCAATTCATTATCTGCAGTCTGTGCAAAGACATGAAACACAGACTGGAAAGGATGTAATTAAGGCTGAATATCAAATATACAGAAACAAGCAACAGAAAGCACTTTTATTGTATTGGGCAACAGAGGTGTTTAAAGCTGTTGGATTTCAGCTGACTTGAGTTACAGTAAATCAGGAACTAGTATAGAAAGCAGAGTTTAAATTGTCCAGAAAGGCCAGTTTGATGAGTTGCTTGTTAGAGTGAAGATGTGGAAAAGCCTTCAATAAAAGTCAGTTCCTCTCTTGGAACCCCATTTTTGGGGTGCTTTGCTGAGGTGTGCTGTGCCTGTGCTTTAGTCCTGAAGAGAAATGCTTGTAACTCCATCTCACTTTAGAAAGGAGAGAGAAACGGGTTGTTGAAGCTTTTGAGAGGTGTATTTTTTGTTCTACTGCCACAGATCAGAAGGATTGGAGGAGAGGATCTCCCCCAAAGGCACATGGCCTGCCTGGTTTCACAGTGCTGTTCTCAGCTTCACAAGGTGCCTGGATGTGAGATTGCTTTGGCTGTGTGACTGAGGAAAATGGAGATGGAGAAGTGTAGTCTGTGAGTAAGATGAGGAAAATCTCAGCCTGATAAGATCCCTCTTAAAGTTGTTTCAAGACACATTCAGTTGTGTGTCTGCGCCTTTAGTAGTGCTGCAATAAAAGGTAAATCTGAGAGTACTTTAAGATCTTTAAAAATCCAAGCTGGCATTTACCTGTCTTTCAGGATCATTCTGTACTTCCTTTAGTGAGATTCTGACCAGGTCAGACTCCTTTTGCCCCATTTCTGCTGGCTCTGCCTTGCAACTCATTGGTTTACAAACAGCTGGGTTGTGAGGTGCCAGGGAAATTTCTGACAAGGAAAACCGAATGTCCTGATTTGGTTGAAGGCTGAAGAGGATTGTCACGAGGTCACACCGCATCTTAACTGCAACTCTGAGCTCCATGAAGCTGTCCGTGGTTCAGTTCTCCTCTCTGGTGTCCATAAAATGTTTCATGAACATTTTGTAGCTGGTGAACTCGTGGGTGGGGTTGAGGCTTCTCAAATACACGTTGCTGAAACAGTCTTTGAGAAGACTGTTCAGGTCTATCATTGGAGAGCTTGCCAAATCAATATGGTTACGATTTAGCTTTCACTGCTTTGCTGTTGTGATTAATAATGAGTATCTCCTTTTGCTCTGAAATAGATTTTCAATTCCATTTCTGGGAGTATTTCTGTGAGGTTAGACAAGCTACAAGTGAAGCAGTTACTGAGATATTACTGTATTTATGTTTCAAATGAAGCTGCTATTAGAGAGTCATCTTGAACTATAGCGAAGGCTAAATTAAAATGCATAACTGAAAGTACTTTAGACAAGCTGATTACTTTTTAATTGCCTCTCACTTTATTTAGGCTTTTTTGTGTTAAATGAAGGGCTCTTAGAAGAACAGGTTGGTTTGGTTACTGCCAAGGAAGTCTCCATTGCTACACTGAGAGGGTTGTGTAAGGTATGTACTGGGGGTGGGAGAAGGAAACCCCAGGGACTCGTGGTGCTGTCAGGGGCACAGGACATCTCCTGACTCTGCAGCTGCCACGCCTCAGCATGGACATTATTTGTGCCTAGGACAGATCTGGCCACTTTCTAGGAATCTTGGTGGACATCAAAAACCACGGTGATGTGTTTGTGTGTGATCACAAGTGATAAAATTCCTGTGAGGTTTGGGTCCCAGCGGGATGTGGTAGCAGACCATGAGTGCTCCAGGGCCCTGCAAAGGAGGAGGAGATGGGGTTGCCTTAATGGCAACCACACTGACCAGAAGGATGAGTCTGGTCTTTATTCTGCCTTGCTTAAGGGAAGTTTATTTATATAAAGCATTTATGGTCACATGGGCATAATATTTTATATTAATATGTGTGATTCTCTTTCTATTTAATTAATTTCCCGAGAATGTGTCAGGGAGGGAACTGAATTGGCACCTTCTGTGATAGCTGAGGTCATGATCCTTCATGTTACACCCTGAGCTTTAGACTAGGGCTAAAACATGTTTAGAAAGCAGCAATGCTGTTGGACAGGGTCATCTCTTGTAAAATTACCAGTTATCTCCATGATCATTTTATTTTCCGTGAAGTGCGTAAAACTCAGACCTGTGTCCTTCCCTTTGGGCACCCCCTTGCCATGATGCCAGAGCTCCCAGGGAGCAGTTCCTGTGGAATGAGCACTCATTCCTATTCCCGATTTCCCTGTGGCTGGAGTCGGTGCACAGCGTGACTCGCCAGCTCTCTGGAGGCCTCACACTTGCCAAAGAGCTCTGAAATCCTGTGTGACTCTTTTATGGCTCTGATTCATGCTGGATTCATGCTGAATCAGAGCAGCTGTGTCTGGGGAGAGCTCAGCAGTTAAGTTGCCTTTTCTTCCCGTAAGGTTGTAAAGCCAAGCCCAGCTCTGGGTAGCAAATGTCAGAACTGAGGCTGCCTTTCAGTCTTGGTTGTGGCCTGCTCAAATATGTACGTGGTGATGTAATTTTTAATTACTGCTCACTTAAAGATCCCTGCTTGGCTCAGTGAGCGGGGTGTGATGCTCAGAGGCATCACTCAGAGCTGATGCTCAGAGGCAGGCTGGACAGGCAATACTTCTGGTTTTCTTCTTTGCTCTGTGGCCTGTGTCTGCCCTAACGTTATTCCTCCTGGGTTATTTAGCTTGCTCTCAGTAAATACCAGTAAGTTGTCTTTGCACCACTGATAACTATGAAGTGGTGTTACTAGGGAGCGAGGCACAGACTGAGATGATGCTTGTTAAGTATTGTGATGTTGTGGTGTGGAGGTGAGAGGAGTTTTAGGCATTCATGTGACTCGTTCCAGGTGGTCTTCCCCTGGCTCCAGCTGATGGCTGCTCTGGCTGGGGCTCTGATAACAGCCACAGGGTTTCCTCTGGCACCCCCTGCCCTGGGGAAGAGCTGCTGGGCCCCCTCCAGAAGGGCTTTCTGTTTGTCCTTCTCCCCTGGCCCTTTTTCCCAGGACAGAGCAGGCAGGGCCGGAGCCCAGACAGCAGTTCAGCTGTGAGTCATTCCCCAGCAGCAGCTCTCCCGTGCACCCACTGCAGCAAAAACAGGGAAATAGGTGGGATGTGTGCAAGCAAGGCTGCACCTTGTCCTTCAACTCGTGCTCTGTGCCTCGTGTCCCCCAGCTCTCTTATCCCAGGTGCTGGGGCTGGGCTGCTCTGCCTCCCCAAACTACGGCATGGGGCAGTTGGGAATAGAATTACAAACGGCTGGCTCGTCTGTAGTGGCTCAGGTGTGGCTTGCAGACTTGAGTCCTCGTGTGTCTGGGGCACACAGGATACACACTTCATAGCTTGAAGATTCTGTGGGAGAGCAAATGCTGGAGTTTGTCGTGCAGGGGACGTGAGAGTGGTGCCCGGGAGCTCCTGTTGCCACCCGGGGTCTGGGGCTCGGGCAGTCTCCTGGCAATGGCTTTAGCAGCCCCAGCTGACTCATTTCCTTTCACAGCCCAAGAGCTGCGTTGCTCAGCAGCCATGGAAACAGCAGGGTCTGGCTGGGAGGGGATTTGGCAGGGAGCTGTGCTCAGCAGCCCCCGGATGGGAGTCTGGTTCTGCCAGTGCAGGTCTGGTGTCTTCTGGCACCACTCTGCTGGACGAGTTCCTGTGCTGCTGCTGCAGCTGTGACTGAGCCCTGCTGCCCAGGATGTTCTTGGATATGATCTTGTTAGATGTGTATCCACTGTCTTTAGTCATTGCTGGTTTGGTTTCTTTGATGTGTGCTTTGTAATGAATGAAATTTGGACACTTCTGATTATGCAGCAAAGTCATCTCTGCCATTAGCTTCCCTTAGATCATCAATATATTTAAAGGAGAGTTTAAAACTGCCAGATCCTCTGTATTTTGGCCATGGCCAAGGAGGATCCATGGGCTGCAGGTGGATCTCTGCTTCCCCAGGACCCTCCGTGGGCTGCAGGGGCATCTCTGCCCGTGCTTCACTGACCTTGGTGTCTGCACAGCTGTTCCTCTGGCATCTTCTCACTCCTCACAGCTGCTCCTGTGCAGTGACTGTGCCCCTTCCCAAACACCTTATCCCAGCAGTGCTGATGTCCTGGGCCTTGGCCAGCAGTGGATCCATCCTGGAGCTGCCCAGGATTGGCTCCAACACACAAGGGAGGAGCTTCCAGCAGCTTCTGACAGGAACCAGCCCTGGAGCCCCCCAGCACCAAAACCTGGCCCCAGACCCCAGGCTAAGGAGCAGCAGGGGCTCGAGTGCAGTTCTGCTCTGGGTGCAGACACCTTGGAGAGCAGTGAAACCCTCTGTGGCCCGAGCTCAGGGTCCTCCCCCGCCACAGGCTTGGTGTGTGACCTTGGCTGTGTCACCGGAGCTCTCTGTGCCATTGTTTTCCATTCATGCAGTGTGGAGGAGGAAATCTCCCTGTCTTATTGTCTGTTTTGAGGAGAAATGTGCCAGCAATTACAAAGTGCTGAAATTCCTTGGTGGTGGAGGTCACCAGTACAAAGGATGCTATTGCTGCTGACAAAGCCCATTTCAATTAACTTCAGATTAACCTACTAATGTTATGAAAGAGTTTTATTTGCTTTGAAAGGTATTTTTAAAGCTCTGACTGAGTCAACTGTTGTCAAGCCTCTCATGGTGTCATTTTGTAGAAACTTCTAAATTTTTATACTATAAATCATATGGACAAGTGCTAATTAGAGCTCCATAATACTGGGTGTACCCTTGAGGGAGCAGAGATTTCCTTTCATTTTGCTGCCTGCCCTAACATGTGTCCTGTCAGCCTTCTAGAATGTTTCTTTGGGGATACCTTGATGTTGCTTGTAAAATCCAAGCTAAATATGGGAGTAGCTTTTTTGTAACATTAAAATATTGTCATTCAAAAAGTGGCATTTTCATGGTTTTGCCAAAAATGTGATCTGTAAAATGACCAAAAGTATCAGAGAAATCAATCTAGCTTTTTTTCTTTACATGATTCTCAACTGAAAATATTTTTCTGATTGTTTCAGGAGTAAAAGTTCCTCGTAATTTTCGTCTTTTGGAAGAACTTGAAGAAGGTCAGAAGGGAGTAGGGGATGGAACAGTTAGCTGGGGCCTTGAAGATGATGAAGATATGACACTTACGAGATGGACAGGAATGATTATTGGGCCTCCAAGAGTAAGTGTCCACTTAAATACTAAAATAGCATTGTTACATTTTTTTCCCCTTCTCCTAACCTCACCAATGAAGTAGAAAATAAACAAAAGGCAAACGAGTGGAAAAAACAATTTAGGAAGTGATTTATGTTGAAGTTCTTTGTACTAATGGGTTTCATGTGTCTACATAGCTTTCTGCTTATAATTTGAAACATTTTGGTGCCTTTCTCTGGTTAGTTCTGTTACTTGTCTGCTTTATATTTGCAGATTCAGTAAGAAATAGCTTTGGAGATCCCAGAATTCTAAGGTTGTGTACCCTTGCATCCAGTGAGGTTCAGAATCCCTCAGCTAGTGAGGTTACAAATGGAGCTGCTGCAGGTGCCAGGGGATGCTCTGTGCTGGTTTTTCTGCTGTTCCTGTTCAGTTTATGGGTTGCTGTTTATTGCAGAAATACTGACAAGCTCTTGGAGAATTTCACCTGACTGAGGAAACAGAGATTTTAGTAATTTCAGTCTCTACTCTGAATGTCCTCTCCCAAAGCAGCATCTTACAATGCAGCAGGTCTTTGTGGGAGTACTCTTGTAGCCTCTTTCCCCCCCAGCCCTACTAAACTGTGGGTTTGCACTCTAGTAGTGAACTTGAGGACTTAAGTGTGTGTTGAATGTGTGCATGTGTCCTAAAACCAGAGCTTGTCTGCTGTCTCCAGTTTCACTGTTCTGTTTCCCTAATATCCTTTGATGGAGTGCAAGTAGCCAGTACTCCTTGCTGCAATAGCAGATCTTCTGCATCTGGCCTCAGTATCATTTCTCAGTAATTCCAGGGGTCATTATATGAAAATCTTCACAGACCTTTAATCATGTTCTGCTCTCCGTTCCCATTCTGTCAGTTGCCTTTTTTGACATACACTGAGGCTGTACAAGAACATGTATTATGAAGGCATTATACATGCAGTGTTTTCTGTCTCACCCAGAAGTGTTGTTTACTTGTTGTCTGCCTTTGCTAATCTCTCCCCAGTCATGAGCATTTCATTTGTTTATGATGTACCCAAATTGTTTTCTAGAACAGCATTTCATTTTAGAACATTAGGAGAGTGCTAATGAGCCTGCATTAAGGCTGTGAAGAAAGCTCACTGTGTGCATAGGCTTTATGGAAAATTTAAACAACCTTGAAATCTAATTTAGAAAATTAAATAGGAATAGAAATGTGCAAACAGGAGCACACAGCCTTGCCAGCAGTGATGGAAGTTTGCAGTTCTTGTCGTGCTGCAAACCAAGGCTACAGGACCATCAGTGCTGAGGAGCCAGCTCTGCCTCTCCTGTTTTTCTGACACACTTAGGAATATAGATCTTCTTGCCAGATATGTTGTGACTTCTTTTGAGCTTCTTGCTGGAAGGCAGCAGACTGTATTGAGAGAGATCCTGGGGACTTGCAGCCATTCTTGTTTGCTGTCCTGCTTTTAACACTGCTCAGATTCAGTTATTATCATTTTGGTTCTTAGTAGGAAGTGGAAATACTGGCTGGGGACAAAAGCTGAGTCCTGTTTCCCTCTGGGTGGAAAGCAGTCACACTTGCAGCAGGTGGGAGGATGTTATGCTGGATTCCAGTGGGAAGAATGAGCAGCTGTGCAGAGCTGGAGTTCCTGTGTGCTGCTGCCCAGGGTTGTCCTGCAGGGGTGTGGCATTCCCAGGCTGTGTGTGACATCCCTCAGCCAGCAGTCACCTTGTTGGCACGGGCTGTCCAGAGCCAGTGGCACTGTCAGAGCTTCACAGAGCTTCACCTTGCTGTGCACGTGCTGTGGGCTGGCTGTGCACAGCCAGGGCTCCCCAGTGCCAGCTCCTGGGGGGGTGGGTGTTCACAGACCCCAGAGCTCCCTGGCTGGGTGGGTGGGT
>QUSF01000184.1:254838-267486 GCA_003676055.1 Chloebia gouldiae | reverse complement strand
ATGCTCGCTGCCTGTCCCTCCCCAGCTGCAGGGATGCCGCCCGTGCCCTGCCGAGCAGTGCCGACCCCCGGGCACGGTCAGGGTCCCCCGGGGCCGGGGCCGGCCCTGGAGCCGCTCCGGCCCTTCCGCAGCTCTGCAGCACAGCTGGGGCCGACGGCTGCCCGGAGAATCCCGGGGACCCGTCCCTGTGGCAGCAGCAGGGCTCGGGGCAGGAGAGGCCCTGCGGGGAGGGCGCAGCACCCCGGGGTGCGGGGCGGGCGCAGCCGTCAGAGCCGCGTCTGGCCGGGCTCTTCCCCACCTCCCCGGTAATTAAACGGCAGCCTCTGATGCATGTGGAAAAGGAAGGAGAGAAAGAAAAAAGGATCGGCAAACCCAAGCCCTTAGATTACTGTTTACCCCCTCGAGGAGCACAGAAGTATATTGTCCATTTAATAGAAGCCTATAAATCACTGAAAAACATTTATAAAATAATTGAAGGTAATGGGAACCATTTGTTTAAATAACATCACGTTCATGCCCCAGAGGTGCAATAAAAGTTAGATTAATTGATAGGATTTTATATCTCACTGTGAAAAACCGAGTCACATTCTAGACACCGACAGTTTGGGAAAGTTGCAAATTCATCAGGCACCCAGCTACTATCAAAATAGTCTCTTCCATGTGAAGAGGCACATTTATATGACCCTGAAGGGTTTTGGGATGAGAACTATTTACTTAAACTGTGAAGTGAACTAGCCAGTGTGAGATCCTGACCCAGATTGGGGTTTTTTCCTTCCTCTTCTATCTGCTGTTGCATTTTTTTCCCATTATGATAAAAAGCAAATAAATATGTCTAAACCAGAGGCTCATTCCTGATCCAGGGCTATAGTGTCCTGCATCCATCTGTGCCCATGGGAATGGCACCTCAGAGGCACCAAGGGAGGAGGCTGGAGCGGGGATGCAGGGCTGGGGCCACCTCCCCATCCCGGGCAGCTCCCCCAAAGCTTGCCCAGTGCCTGCCAGCCCCGGCCCAGGGCAGGGCTCGCTCTCCTCGGGCTCCTCTGCCTCCAGCCTGGGCCCGCAGCAGGCTGTTCTCAGGTTGTGAACCATCCGACCCTCCCCTTTTCCCTGTAACTGCTTTGTGGTTTATCTGGTACGAGGGCAGAAAAGTGGAACAGAGCAGGAGTCTCAGCAGAAGGGCCCTTGGTGGGGTGCTGGGAGCTGTGGGCAGGGACTCCCCAGCTCTGCCACTGCTCTGCCTTCCCAGGGCTCCCTCACTGCCCACACTCTGCTCTGGTTTTGCCTGGCTTTCCCCAGGTTCTATTTTCACTTCTTTTCTCTCATTCCATCAGCTCTGCTTTGCCTGAGAGCGAGGCCACAGTGAGCCTGGTTCTGCCAGGAGAGGCTGTGGCACTGTCACCCCCAGGCCACCCCGTGGTCCTGCAGCCCCGGGGCTCCTGGTGCCAGCAGCAGGGACGTGGCACTGCTCGAAACTCTCTGGGGCTCCTCTGTTCAGTGGCCCAATCAGCCCCGGGGTGGGGGTGCACCCGCAGCACAGGTGTCCCCAAACGCAGCCCTCGGGTGGGTGGCATGGTGGGGACCCAGCAAAAGCCCGTCCCTGGGGAAGGAGCAGCTCCCAGCCACCCTCGGCAGCGCCGCCGAGCCCCGGCTTCGCATCGGCTTTTGATAAAGGCTCCCTGTCAAACAAGGGCTGAATAAATCATGATGTGTTACCAAGACGCATTACAGCTTTTAAAACAACCACCATGGCATTCTACCCCACGGACTGATGAGTCTGGGGATGCCAGATCCCTGGCGCTCCGCAGCCTTGCTGGAGCCAGCTCACATCTGGAGTGCAGTAAACGTACCCAGAAGCAAGAAAGCAGCTCTGTAAGGGTCAGGAGTACAGAGAGCGGCTGCTGACTCCAGGCGCCACCCCAAAACCCACATGCATTTCCTTGTGTAAACACATGTGGCCAAAAGGCAGCCATGGTCACCTTTCTCCAACGTGAGCCCTATAAAACCGCCAGCAAAGTGAGGAACAATGTCACTATTATTGTTTTAGAGGAATTCCTCCGAAGCAGAAAAGCATAGCCGTGCTGCCGACAAGGGTGTCTTTAAAAGCAGGGCTGACAATTGACTCCAGAGCCGAGGGGAGGAAAAAATTCCCCCGGGGTTGATAATTTGCAGTTGTTGGGGGCTTCCAGAGCTGCCCGATAACCTGCTGGGTCCTGCTGCCAGAGGCACAGCTGGGCACAGCTGGGCACGCAGAGCCCTGACACTCATCACCCCGGTGGGGCTGGTGCCAAGGCTGCCCTCCCCAGGGATGGGGTGCTCTGGGGCCAGCCCAGGGGAAACCCAGGCTGTTGGATTTGGAGTCTGCTGGAAAGCATCCGTGGAGCCCCTTCTGTCTCAGCGGTGTGCAGGGAATGGACTCGCCGAGAGCCCGGCAACTGCTCCCAGAGTTGTGCTGGGTTTATTGCCCCAGAAGAGGATTTCTCCCCCACCCAGTATCAGCTGCATGTGCAGCCCTGCTGATGCAATCAGAAGAGCAAGCTTTGGCCTGAGAGTTCACTGTACCTAGAAAAAACCCACGGGTGCTTTCATGAGGGGGCTGACCAGGGCAAACATTTGGGGTCTGGGCCTGCTTTCTCTTGGGGGGTCCATGGATGGAGACCTTGTGGCTGCTTCTCCCTGGGGATTTATTGCCTGTCTGTAAAACCAGACATGGGCTGCCAGAAGCAGCAGGAGCGATAACCTGGAGCCAGACCCTGCTGGTAATGGGGAGCCACGGCCTGGAGCTGCCCCAGCTGCAGCCTGTGGGTGCTGAGCACAGCCCCCAGCACTGCCCAGGAGGGCTGGCACCTGGCAGCAGGCACAAGGCTCCTGCCAGCAGGATGCCACCCTCTGTCAGAGCCCCAGGGCTCCAGCACCGGAGGGTCTCTGAGTCCCTGTGGGAGCCCAGGGCAAGAGGGTTTTGGGGACAGGCCAGAGAAGGGGCTGTGAATATGTAGGGAGGTGCAGATAGGATGACTCTCCAGGCTTAACACCTGATTGGGATGACCTTGCTCCTGGATCAGGGCTGTCCTCTAGTGACCATAGATGAACATTTGAATTTCACTGATAAGCCCATCAAATAGTTGAGTGTGTTAGAGGCTGTATGAATGCACTGCAGAAAGTTTCTCCAGTGAGTCAGGGTCCCAAAATCTTTCTTTGGGGAGCTTATCTTATCAGGCAGGGATGCCTCGCTCCCCAGGAAACGGGGCCAGCTCAGCTTGAGTAATGAGGTTCTGAGCAAGAGCATTGCAAAACTAGAGGTGCTTTTTAAAAAGTCTGACATGGCAGGGAGAAGGGTGAGCAGAGAGGAAGAGGAGGCTTAGTCACGTTGGCCATAACCCAACAGCCTGGTGCTTCTCCAGGGCGATGTCTTTAATGTCCTTCCTAGGACAAAGCTGCACATCTGCCTTCCCCCTTTCCCTGTGAGAGAACCTGGGGGCTGTTCCCAGCCAAATCCGCTCCTTAATTCCCTCCATCGGGGGCTGGGGCCAGCGAGAGGGATTCTGCCGGCAGCATCCCGAGGAGCCGGGCGGCCGCGTTCCCCCGCGGGGCCGCGGAGCGAGGCCGGCCCGGCTCCCGGGGCCGCCTCCGGCGGGGCGCCCGGTGCCTCCCGGAGGCGGCCGTGGGAGGATGAGTGTCGGGAGCCACCGAGACGAGCAGCGGGTTAGATCCCGAGCGAAAACAAAGCATCTGGCCGGCGAGCCAGCTCCTCTCTGCCTCCCGCCGGAGCTGAGCCCCAGCCTGAGCCCAGCCTGAAAAGCCCCTGCGGTCCTTCGGGTCCCCTCACCAGCGGGAGCCAAAAGCTGGAGTAAATAACGTGCAAATGCTGGCTCGAGTTTGAAACCAGCTAGTATTCCTGGGAAAGAGCAATATCAGCGTCTGGGGAGTCGACATCCAGAACCGTCCCCAAAAGGAGGAGTATTAGTGCACAAGGATGCTGCCTCCCCTGCTCCTCCTTTCTCCCTGCCTGAAGGAGATCATGAATTTCCACCTACTTGGGAAATTCTTCCCAGGGTAAGCGCCAGCATTAAATTAAAACCTCCTTGGAGCCCTCCCCTAAAAGCCAGCGCGTCCCAGCCGCCATCCCAGTGTGGCCAGAGCGGAGGCCCTTCGGGACGCCTGGTGAATGGTCCCTTTAAGCACAGGTTGGGCACCGTTCCTGGGGCTGGCCGCTTGGGAAGCCTCCAAACTGCGGGGAGCTTTGGCTCCTGCCCGCCGTGCGTGTAAATCCCCGGACACCCACGCACTGGAGATGGAGCAGGACCGAGGGACCGGCTCTGCAGCTGCCAGAGCAGCCTGACCACGCTCTGCTCTCAGCGTGGGTGACCGGGACAGACCAACAGTGACACGTCCTTGGCACTGAGCAGCTGGTGTGGGGGCCGCTGTGCTCCCCCCGTGTGGGTGTGCCCTGCCTGGGTGGGGTTAAGGCACTTGCACCTCCAGAGGCTTTGTGGCACAAACACAGCTACAGGACGTGTGTGGTTATTGTCATTACCTTTGTTTTCTGTGTTTCAGAAAAGTAGTTACCCTCAGGATGGGGATCTAGAGGTGGCTCTCAAGGAGCTGGTTGTGTTTGCTGCTGCTCTCAGTGAGGGTGGAAGAAAAGGAACTTTTTAATGTGGATTTTTCATAGTTGATAAAAAAATAAGAAGATGGGTCTCTTTTGCCATGGCAGAAGGAAGTGTCACTAGTGATTAATGGCGTTGTGAGCTCCTTGTTGAAACAGGGTCAAAGCCATTGTGTAGGAGACATTTAGGGCCAGTTCTGCCACCTGTCCCATGTTTGCTGGGGACTGGGTTTGGCACAGGGCTGCAGGGGGTCACAGCCTCATCTCCAGGTGTTCTCCAAGACTCCTCCTGCTTCCATCAGCTGAGCACGGGAAGTTTGGCAGGCTCCAGTGCTGTCTGTGTAGCTCGAGCCAGCTGTGTGCTCCAGGACTGCATCCCAGCTGCTGCCACACGGAGTGCCCAGTGCTCAGACCCAGCTCGTGGTCTGCCCTGCAGGGACGCGATTTTGGGAAGGGTTCAAGAGCAGGACACAGGGAACCTCGTTGAGGGCTCTGCCTTGTGCACCAGCCTGTCTGTTCTTTAGCATCCTGGGCAGCCCCAGACTCTCACCACAGTGGAAGACAAGTGCAGAGGGCCCAAGGAGCAGCTGTGGGGGACAGACACCCTCCAGCTCTGTGGGCCTTGTCCCCAGGACTGGCCCGTCCTGTCCCCCCTCTGCACACCACCAGAATCCCAGCCCGCCTCTCTTTGTAGTGCTATTTTTAAAACACCAAAGGAGAACTCCCACCTCTGTCTGCTGGAAACGTGGTGTGTCCCCCGCAGCCAAGAGCTCTGCTCATTTTCAAACCTGCCGGAGTTAGCCTTAGATATAAAACCAAACAAGCAAACTGAAAGGGGCTTGTTGTGTAAAAAAGTTCCTCCGAATTAGTTCTATCTGGCTCATGATCCCTTTTTGATTGAATGCTTAATAG
This sequence comes from Chloebia gouldiae, assembly GCA_003676055.1. Lineage (NCBI taxonomy): Eukaryota > Metazoa > Chordata > Aves > Passeriformes > Passeridae > Chloebia > Chloebia gouldiae. The sequence continues at coordinate 261,971 of QUSF01000184.1, read as the reverse complement.
CAGCCAGGTGCAGGCAGTGCGGGACGCTTGCCCGCGCTCTGGAAGCAGCCTGGGAACGCCGGGCGGTGGGGCTGCCCACGGGTGGCTCGGTGTGTGGGCTGCTCCTGCCCTTCCTCTGCCTCCCCGCTTATCCACAGGGATCCCGGCCTTTGTTTCCTCCCCTCGGCGCTGAACCAGCTCAGGAGATGCACACACACGTGTGTGTGTGTGTGTGTGTGTGTGTGTGCACAGACACAGCTCTGGCTGTCGGCTGTGCAGGAGACTGGGCATGGAAACGGGCACAGACATGGACACGACACTGGTACAGACACTGGCATGGACACGGACACAGACACGGACACGGGCATGGACACTGGCACAGGCATGGACACAGACATGGGCATGGACACAGACAGACACTGGCACCGACATGGACACAGACAAGGACAAGGCATGGACCAGGACACAGGCACAGACACGGGCACGGCTGGGGCAGCACTGGGCAGGTTCCATGAGCACAGCACACACAGAGGAGTGTACAGATGAACACGTTCTGGCACGCCTGTGCCATCCCAGCACGGCCCAGGGCCAGGAGCCCTCCCTGCTGCTGGCATTCCTGCATCAGGACCCTCACCTGGCACCGTGACATTTTTCCATCCTGGCACTTCCAAACACGTCTGCGGGTGTTTGAGCCCCATCCCCCACTATGTGTGCAGGTTTAGTACATTCATTTTCAAAACAAACTGCCTGCGTAGATGATAATAAAATGTGGATGCCAGGGAGAGAGACTGACCAGAAACTGCCAAGTTGAAGACATTGCTCTTCTGGAGCCTGGCATGTCCCTGGGAGCACAGGGCCCAGGAGGGTGTGCTCCTGAAGGCAGGAATATTAACCTGGCCAGTTCTGGTCAGAGCACAGCAGTGCTGTGGTGCTCGCTGGCCCTTGGTCCCTGTCCCCATGCCAGGCTGTGGGAGCTCACTGCCAGGCAGCAGGAGGTGCCTGAGCTGCTCCTGGCTCCATGTGGCCTTGGGGTCCTTTTCTATCCAATGTCCCTATTGCCAATACGTTATTTTTTTTTCTTCCCTATCCCGTCCATTTCTTTTCCCAAGCAATGCTACTGCCAGCAAACACTGTCCTAGAGAAAGATCTGCAGCATGTCTCTTCCAGCTGGAACTCCTGTAGTGCTGCCTGTATCCTCTCTGCTTACTGAACTTCCAAATCCTCCAAAGAAATCCAATGACTTTATACAAACAATTTCCTTGTGCCTGAAAACACAAGATTTGCCAGAGCTCTTTCTGGGTGTCAGCATCCAGGAGGATGTGAACAGGAGAAGGAATTGTTGGGGCAAACCCGCTGTGCCCTGCAGAGGTGCAGCCCAAGGTGAGCTGGAGCCTCTGGGCTGAGGGGCTGTGGGGGGGTTTGCCACCATCTGAAGGCAGTGGAGGCCAGGCAAGAGCTGGACTGGCACCAGTGGGTGAGGTATCCACTGTCAAAAAAAACATCTGGACAAAATGAACCTGTCAAAACGTTCTGAGTGCACAACTCTCTCTGTGTGATCGTGCCCAACGCCCTGGCACCGGATCTGCCCTTGGCATCGTGCAGTGACAGTGCTCAGACCAGGTTTCCTCCATCACTGAAACACAGCTCCAGTTTCCCACCTGCAAACGGGGCTGGTGACACCTTCAAGCTATGGAAAGGAGGGTAAGATCCAAAGGGAAAAATGCCATGCTGGAGGCACTTCATTCATTGTTATCCCAAGGGTTCAGGTGTGTGTGGCTGAAGAGAAAAATCAGCCTAAGGTCTGTTCCTTCTCCTGGAGGGGAACTGTTTGTAGGATTAGGGCATATTTAGACACGGCAGAAATGGGATTCCTAAACAAAGGGCTGGGGGAGGTGAGTCCCTGCGCTGCTGCCACCGCTCCCACCACGGAGGGTTTCCAGATTCACTGCCTACCTGCCTGCGGGAGTAAAACTGTCCAGACCCACTGCCCAGAGCTCCAAACTTCCATTTTAGGAGCTGGTGGAAACAGGGTGAGGCCTTTCTAATCCCCTGCTCTCTTAGCAGAGCGGGGAGGTGGGCTGGGAACAGGCAGCTGCCTGCTGGGGTCAGGACTGCCCCGGTGCCCTGGGCACACACCCAGTGCCACCGTAAGGACCCTGCTCCTGATCCTGCAGCAGGATCCTCCTCTCGAGCACCACGGCCACGCTGCCAAACCTCCAGCACCTGCCCAAGCCCTGCCTGGCTGCGCTTCAGCCAGGGCCCTTCGCCTGCTTGGTGCTGGGCATGGGATGGAGCCTCTTCTCCACGAATAGCCATGGGACAAATTAAATGCTGAATTGCAGCACGGCAGGCCTTTGGTACAGATTTGCTTTGGGAGTGTGCAGTTAGCACAGGGGACATGCAATCCTTGGAGTTGGTGTGCAGGAGCAAATTCCTTCCTATGGAAGGAATCAGGGCAGGCTGAAGGGAGGTGTCAGAGCCAGCTGTCACACAGTGGCAGGGCTGGGCCAGCCAAGGTTTGGCCTGAGTTTAGGAAAGAAAAATGCGTGATGCCAGATTGGTGCTATGGAGTGAGGAAGGGATGCTGCTGGGGTTTTTGGAAGCTGGAGGTGGAGGCAGAGCTGCACCACAGGCACAGAGGGGATGGTGGGCCGTGTCCCCTTGGGACACGTGTGAAACCTCCCTCTGAACAGAGCCCTTGGAAATGTTCCTCCTCCTCTTCCCCCGGTCCTGAGTGTGCTCAGCTCGGCCCCGTGCACGTGCAGGGCTGTGCTGCGTGCGTGGGGCGAGGCACAGATGCAGGGAGGGTCCTGCACTGAGCTTGCCTTGCAGGGCTGCAGATGCAACTTTTTATTTATGCCCACATTCAGTTTACAACCTCTGGCCAAAGCTTCATCCCCTGTATGGGAAGGTTTGGCCTGCAGAGAGACATCAGCACGAGGGCAAGTGGGAAATATGAAAGACCTCTCTATGTGAGAGCAGCTCTGCTCATTGCCAGTGCACAGCCGTGGTTTTTCCATCCCTTGGGCTCAGAGAGCCACGAGCTCTGCTCTGAGTGCTGCCTGTGCCCAGTGAGCCCGTGGGGCTCCCATTGCTGCCATCAGGGTGGTGGTGAGGGAGGGACAGGGCCCTTGGAGCCCATTTGCTCCTGTGCAAAGTCAAAGCTGGGATCTGTGCTGTTTGGCCTTTCAGCCCTGGGGCTCTGAGCATCCATGCGGAAGCACTGCCACATCCCTCAGCTGGAGAGAATGGAGCTGGCCCTGCCCTGGGTGCTCCTGGTGGATTGGCACTCTTGGGAAAGCACCAGGTCCAGCAGCCTCCGATGGACCCTGGGCACCCTCTGAGCCTTCTTGGCCCTGGAAATGAGGGGTGCAGGCAGCAAGCTGCCACCATGCCCATTTGGCTCTAAATTTCCTTGGAAGTTTGTAGAAAATATTTAAAAATCATCTTGCTGTAAAACTCAGGGTAAAAAAAGGGGAGTGGGGGAATGAAAGAGCCCGCTGGTGTGCAACTGATCTGCTGACTCAGGCAGCCCTCGGGAGGATGGAGGAGAATCCTGGGCTGCAGAAGTTCCTGCGAGCCCGGCGGTGTCTGTGCCGGCAGCGAGGGGGATCCAGCCCGGTGCCGGCCCTGCCCTGGCCTCAGCAGCCGGGCAGATGCTGCTCTCACACGTGCAGCGAAGGTGTGGGGCCTCAGCTCGCAGCCCGGCACCGCTGCTGCCCCTGCCCCTGCAAAACTTAATTGTTTTCTGCAAAGAAAAAAATCATTTGGGGAATAGATGGAAAAGGGAGATAGCGTCAGGCAGCCATGGCCTGTTCTCCACCTGTTGTTATTTTGGTCTGGCCCAATCAACCTGCTAGCCAGGCTGGAGCCAGAGACCATCTGGAAAAACTGCCGTGTTTATAAAACTGACATGGAGCAGCACCCCAGGGCCCTGACCTCCCACACAAATCTGGAAATGATTAAAATGGGCCTGGCTGCCTCGGCGGCGCAGAGCTGCCTGCGGAGCAGCCCACCGGCTGCATTTGGAGTTCTCATCAGCGGGCTGGGAACGCGCGGCCCTGCCCGGAGCCCGCGGGACGCTCCAGGAACGTGCCAGCACAGCCCATCCTCCTGCGCCTCTCCCTGCGCCCGCAGCCTCCCTCACCTGCAGGGCTGTGCTGCTCTCGCCCTGCGGGAGCGCCGTGCCCGCAGCGGGACGAGCCAAAGGCAGCCGCCGTGAGCCCCCGAGAACTGGCTGCGAGCTTCACGAGCTCCTTCTGCGGGCACCGAGCACCCGCACGGCGCCAAGCCGCTGCTGCGGGGCTGTGCCACGTCCAGCCCTTCTCGGGAGCAGAGAGGCTCTGGCAGGACCTTGAGCTGGGCTCCAGGTTTGGAGGAACACTCCCAAAAGGCTGCTGCCCTTCCCTCTGCGCTGCTCTCAGACCTCCCAGCTCAGGGATCCTGCTTATCAAAGCAGCCCTGTGTCCCCTGTGCAGCAAATTCAAACCACGTTGGACCTTGCTGACCTGGCCTGGCCTGAGGACATGTGGCTGCTCTCAGCCCTGCCTGGCCTGCTGGCCGGCAGCTTAATTAGAGAGGTGTGAATAATGAATTATCCGTGACTCCAAGCCATCCATGGAAAATTCAAATCAACCTGCTTTGCGGTTACAAGACGTCAGCAAAGTATCTGCCAAGAGAGACAAGGGGAGAGCAGAGAGCCAGCCCGTTTCTTGGTGGGGACGAGGGCTGGGTGGGGGCGATGGGCTGTGCAGGAGGGGGATGCTCGGCCCCTCGGAGTGTCAGCCAGGGCTGGAACTGTGTGACGGATGCTCCCCACTCCCACCTCACTCCCCAACCAGCAGGCAAGTGGCTGGGTGGGCACGGTGGTGATTGCAGCCATGGCCAGCAGCTGGGGCGGTAGGCAAGTCCTCCTTCATGGGGAGCCACCCCTGGGCACCCTCCAGCTCCCAGTGGAGCTGCTGAAGCTCTGTCCTGGCACAGGAGTGGAGCCAGATCCTGCAGGGGTGGGGGACAGCTGGTACAGACCAGGAGCAAGGCAGGGAGAGCCCCAGCCCCATGGCACACGTGGGGTGCCACAGCTCCACTTGCACTCAGGACTGACAGCCAGGCTTTGGTAGACACGTGCTTCACCCCAGCACAAGGGGACCCAGTCCCGGGAAGGGCCCTGGCCTTGGGCCTGGAGGAGCCCTTTTGGCTGTGTTTGTCTTCGTCCCTCCCTGGCTTACCTGTTCTGGCCCTGCTTCTGCCACCGCTATTGTTCCCTGCGTTATCAGGGGAGGATGATGGGGACAGGAGCAGGAGGGGCTGCCCAGGCTGCACGGTGTGGCTGGGGACAGCCAGGAGCTTGAACTTGGCACAGCCACTGCCAGGCACAGCCGGGCAGGATGTTCTGGGCAGAGCTTGTCCTTCCCTCCAGGTGCAGCCCTGGCCTGGCTGTGAGGGGGCAGCCCCTTCCCCCCCTCCAGCCTGCCCACAGAGCTGCTCCTGCTCCCGTGTGCTCGGGCAGGGGTGCTGGGAAAGACCTCAGCACCTCCTCCCAAAGCAGGCAGGGGTTTGATGGAAAACTGTGCCAAAATGTTCAGCCTGAATTTCAGGTGCTTTAATTGGCTGCTGATAACGAGGAGCAGCCTCATGCTGCTGCCAGGATGAAGGCTTTGAAACAGGCAGAAGAGAGACCTGTCACGTCTTTGTCCAGGGCCAGCTCTGCCCGTTGATCCCTCTATCACATGAGTAAACCCAGATATATTAACCCGGAGCCAAAGTAAACACGTTCTGAGTGCCGAAGAAGCTCAGGTAAGTCCACTCCTCCCCCAGGAAGATGGAGAAGCCCTGGCTGGGGACAGCCATGTGATCCCAGAGCAGCCCCTGGCACAGGCTCTCGTGGGGCGTGTGGCTGTGTGTGCCTCAGTTTCCCTGCCTGCTGAGGGGATGGGACCCTCCACGGTGGGTCCGTCCTGGGCCCCCACCCCAGAGCCCTCTGGCTGCCACTGCTCACCTGCTCCAGGGGACGTGGGCACACACCAGCCCTCCTGCCTCAGCCCCCTCTGCTTGCAGAGGTTGTTAAATCCGTTTGCAGAGGGTCGGGCTCCCGGCTGATTGCCCGGGAGAAAGGAGGTGATAACAGCGGGGAGATAAACCCTCCTGCCAGCCCCTCACACACCCACCTGCAGGGACCACGAGGGACTATCAGCCCCGACTTTACTGTACTCTGTTACAAATTACAATTAAAACCTAGGACAGGAATGGATTTTGTGAGTAAATTGCCCTCCAGGGAAGTTCAATACTTGAAAACACAGGAAAAACCTGTGGCTGATTCAATCACTGGCCAGGGGTGATAAGTGGGTCTGACCTGGCTTTCTTCTGCCTTGGTACGAAATGAGCAGCACCTGAGCTCTGAGGGGAAGTTCTGGGGTGCTGGGAGCCACCTGCCTGGGCAGTCAGAAGTGAAACACTTCACCAGGACAAGAGCACTTCGGTGCTTTTTCCCTGGGGGAGGGTTGAAATGACTCATGCTAATGGGGTTTTTGGCACTATGAGGTCTGTGCCTGATTTTTTTTTATAAGCTTCGAAGTTTCACTTCCACGTGATTGTTTTGGTTTATTTTGCTTCATTTTTTATACTAAGAAGATACTTCTGCTTCACATGTTCCCTTAAATGATGTGTTAAATACATTGTGAATGCAATACATTACACGGAGGTGGCCTTTGGATGGTACAAAATTCAATTTGATACAAATGGCAGTCTAGGAGTGAGAAGGAGAGAGCATCCCTGTGGTGCCACATGGAGCCCTCATCCCGTCCATCATTCCCACCACTTGCCAGCCCTGGGCCCGCTGCCCCCACCGTGGGAGCTGAGAAGGCAAACGGCGGTGGAGGAGCTTCACTGGGGACAGGGGGAGCGAAGGGAAGTGACTCGTGTCTGTCACCGCCGGGCTGTGTGTCACCGGGAGGCCGCCCGCGTCCGGCCAGCGCCGCTCGCCCTGCCCGGCTGTGCCTGCCCAGCGCCCAGCCACGCACGGGAGAAAGAGCCACGCACGGGAGAAAGAGCCAGGCACGGCAGAAAGAGCCAGGCACGGCAGAAAGAGCCACGCATGGCTGCTGGCCTGGCTGGGACAGTTCTGGTGAGGAGGAAGAACCAGCCACGGCTGCTGG
>QUSF01000184.1:212393-249838 GCA_003676055.1 Chloebia gouldiae | reverse complement strand
TGGCTGCTGGCCCGGCTGGGACAGTTCTGGTGAGGAGGAAGAACCAGGCACGGCTGCTGGCCTGGCTGGGACCCTCCCGGTGAGGAGGAAGAGCCACGCACGGCTGCTGGCCCGGCTGGGACCCTCCCGGTGAGGAGGAAGAGCCACGCACGGCTGCTGGCCCGGCTGGGACAGTTCTGGTGAGGAGGAAGAGCCACGCACGGCTCCTGGCCTGGCTGGGACCCTCCCGGTGAGGAGGAAGAGCCACGCAAGGCTGCTGGCCCGGCTGGGACAGTTCTGGTGAGGAGGAAGAACCAGCCACGGCTGCTGGCCCGGCTGGGACAGTTCTGGTGAGGAGGAAGAACCAGCCACGGCTGCTGGCCCGGCTGGGACAGTTCTGGTGAGGAGGAAGAACCAGCCACGGCTGCTGGCCCGGCTGGGACAGTTCTGGTGAGGAGGAAGAACCAGCCACGGCTGCTGGCCCGGCTGGGACAGTTCTGGTGAGGAGGAAGAACCAGCCACGGCTGCTGGCCCGGCTGGGACCCTCCCGGTGAGCGGGACCGCCGCCGGTGCCAGGGCTGGGGCGCACCTTGCGAAGGCTGGGCAGCAGCCAGAGGAAGCCGCCGCAGCTGACGGCCGTGCTGGGAGCGGGAGCGGAAACCAGGACAGCCCCAGCCACGACCTTTCCTCCCTCTGGGAATGTGCTGCCTCAGCAGGAAACGCTGGGGGCTCTCCAGCCTCTCCTGGGGGCTGCTGCTCCCCAGGACCGCCGCCAGCCGCCCTGGGAAGGGCTCGGAGAAGCCCTGACCGCGAGCATCCTCGGCAGGGCTTTGGAGAACAGGGCTGGCTGCGCGTCACACCCGCGGCAACCACGCACCCTGTCACCGGATTGCTCACGTGGGTGAGGGAAAAGGGACCTGCAGCGAGCCCGGGTGCAGGACTGCCCAGCCTGGGTCAGGCTGCTCTCACAGCACACCGCGGGGATTTCTGCTGTCAGAGTCTCATTCGGTATTTTTTAAGTGGTAAATAAATTGCCTGGGAAATTAGGGCGAGGATGGGAACAGCTGACATTGAATCCTGATTTCTGTTCTCCATCCACACTGATGTGATCCTGGGAAAAAGCACATTCCACTGAGGGTGTGGAGCTGCCAGCCCCGCTGCAAGCACCTCAGCATCCCCCAGCTCCTGAGGGAGCTGTGGGCATGGATTGCAGGTGGCCAGGACAGAGTCTGGCTGGACTGGCAGGGCCCAGCGCAGGCAGTGGGAGGCCCTGGGTGTGAATGCTGTGGAGCAAAGCTCAGCCAGACGTGTGGGGATCCACTCTGTAAAACCTCTGTGCTCCCCTCCAGCTGAAAATCAAAATGTTTGCCCAAGGAGCAGCCTATCCCGCTCAAAATTCAGCCCAGGCCAGTCCCCAGTGCAGGTTTCCACTGAACGTGGCTTGAGGCTGCCAGGATATCAAGCCAGGCTGGGGCTCAGGTTTGGGATTGAGCCCTTCGGGTCTGGGGGTGCTCACAGCGGCCGGGCACAGGCGCCACCTTTGCTTTCTTCAGCCAAGGATAAACTTGGAAAGGGCTCTGGCTGGCACAGCCCTGGCGCCAGAGGGGCTCCTCGGCAGCAGGGTCAGCCCCCGTAGGTGAAACAACCGAGGAGCACCGGCATAGGAAACAGGGGCCCGTTCCGGTAAGGAAACGGTGCGAATGCTATTTATTTGCAGAGTTTTGTTTTCATTAACTCCAGCATGAGTCAAACCCTTCCTGCCAGCATTCCGCCCGGCACGGTGCCTGCGGCTGGCACGGCTTGCAGGGTGGAAGCTGCGATGGCGTGGGCGCAGGAAGGTGACGATGCGGCCCCGGACAGGTGCTGGCCGGCCCGGCGGTGCGACAGTGTCGCCGCGCAGATGCGTCCCCGAGCCGCTCCCGGGGCTTTCCAGAGAGGCTCCGCGAGCTGTGCGCATGAATCACGGGCTGGCCGGGAAAAGGCGATGGGGGACAGCGGCGGGGGAAGGCTGCAGCAGCCCCCCGGAGGGAGCCGGGGCTGTGCTGGAAAAGCCGCCCGCGGGATGGCTCCTGCTAATTTTGGGGGTGGGACAGGGCGGACACCCCGGGGCCGGGCTCCTCACGCCGCCGCTGCCGCGGACGGAGCCGTAGCCCGTATCCTGTCTCGAGAGGGAGGCGAGGGCCGAGGGTAAGAATAGCACGGCCGCGCTTCCCGGCGCCCGGCTCCGTGGCCAGCGATTTCCTGAGCAGGGCGGGGCCCCGCGGCTGCCGGGATGCAGCGCCCGCGCCGGGGAATTGCATCTCCTCTGTCCGGGCAAACCGAGGGCTGGCGGGGAGCAGCTGCCGGTGCCCGGGCCGGCCGTTTCCGCGGTAGCCAAAGCACAGAAAGGGGTGGGAAGGGGATCCAGACTGGGGAGCCTCGCGACCGGTCCGGGTCCGAGCCACTTCAGCTCGGAGAAGGGTCCCTTCAAGATGAAGAAACAGAGGCATTCAAAACCAGACTGGTGACAGTCGTTAGAAACACCCTGCCAGGAACACACGATGGTTTCCCAGTGTGCTCACTTTTCCCCAGAAATGCTCCGGAGCAGGTGAAAACAAAGCAAAGACAAGTTTGGGGCTCTCACTTCTGCAGCTGAGATGCAGCACCCCATGCCCTCGCCCTGCCCTTCCCCTGCAGATATCCCATCCTGTCCTGCTCTGGAGAGGAACGGCCGCTGCAGCCCGCGCAGCCCTGCAGAGCAAAGGTCTTTGTGTGAGAAGGAGCCGGTTCCCCACCGCTTCCTCCGCCCTGCTGCCTGTGACCCAGCGCGTCCTCCGGGCCCAGAGCTGGCCCAGGCAGGAAACAGGTGGGATAAATATTTGTGCAAACCAGAGTGAAATTTCCCTTGAAGGCCGTGCAATGTGTTTCCCTCGCCGCGGTTGTCAGTGGGAAGGTAACGGCCAGCGCAGCAGCAGGTGCTGCCAGGGTGGTGTGGGACCGGTGCTGCCGCCTTCCCGGGGAAAGTGAGCCCAAAACTCCTACTTCACCCCAAAGACAGGCTCAGGAAGCTGCTGGGGGCTGCAGGAAAAGCAATCCTGGAAAAACCTAGGCATTTAACTGCTGTGGCTTAAAGCCAAGGCCTGTGGGAGGGAGCCCTGCAGGGTAGCAGCCAGCACACCCCACCCAGGAGAGCCAGGGGGCTGTGGGAGCAGCACAACAGCTCCCGTGCTGCTGGGATGGAGCAAAGCCTGTTACAGGCCGAGCGTGACATTCCCAGAGATCCGTGCCTGCCCTTGGCAAGGCTGGTTAAGAAAACCACAGAGGGCCCCATGCCCCTGCAGGGCTGCGGGCACAGCCCCAGCACGGCTGGTGCTCACCACAGGGTGAGAGCAGAGGGACAGAGGGACAGAGGGATGTGCTGGCAGCATGCAGGAGGTGCTGGCAACGTGGGAGCAGATGTTACCAATTCCTGATGTGGGCTGTTCCCCTGGGATGTACCCTGCCTGCTGGAGGGACCAGGGAGTGAGAGCACAAGACAGCACATGGCTCTGGTGCCTCCTGACCAAAGTGTTGCTGGAAACAACATGCTGGTGGGGCTGGAGCAGACCCAGAAACTCTCCCCTTGGAGAAGGGTGGTCAGGATCTGATCTGCTGAGCACATCAGCACCAGTGTGAAGGAGGGGCAAGTGCAATGCAAACCCTCTGGGGTGGGAGCCTGCAGCTGCAGTGCCCAGCTGCACTGGGGGTGAGCAGTTTCAGAGGTCTGTCTTTATCTGGAACCCACACTGAACAAGTCTGAGGCCTCAAACTTCATCTGGTTCATTTCAGAGTCGGTCAGTGAGAAAGGAGTGGGAATTTTCTGTCTAAATCAGCGGGTGAGGTGAGCCGGGCAGCACAGGATACAGAGGCCTGGGAGCTGACACACACTCCTTACAGCCCCAGCATCTGCTCTCTGACCTCTTGAGCTCCGATTGCTGGCGAACCTGATGCGGCTGCCTTCCCCCTCTGGGATTTCCTGCTGCCTGCAGAGACCACGGGGAGCAGGTGGGCACGTGCTTCCCCCCGCAGCGCTCCAGTAGCTGAGCCCTGTGATTTGGGGGCTGGAGGGTGGGGACAGCCTCTGCAAACCAACAAGGTTTCACAATAGTTTGCTTAAGGGCTTGTGACTTACGGCTCAGGTGCTCCAGGCAGGCCAGGAGCAGGGAGCAACCCTGTCCTGGCTGCCCACAGGAGCCCAGCCCGCTGTGGCCTGGGGGGACAGCCCTGTACCCCGTGGGGCACAGCTGCTCCAGGGACACTCTGGGAGGCTGAGCCACCACCACGCCCTCGGCACCAGCTGCTGACAGCCGGTGAACCTGCCAGATCGGGGCAGCATCCCTCAGGGCAGCCGCTCGCTCTGCGGAGAGCACGAGATCCACCCGGCAGAAATCGGCACGGCCAGCTCGAGCCTTTCCCCTCCTCTGACTCTCCCCCTTTTTCCTCCCTCTCCTTCCCCCCTTCCCCCAAAAGCTCTTTGTCTGCAGGCTCTGCGGAGGAAGCAGACCTTCTGAAAATAAACTCTTTCTGCTTTGATCTGGTTTATGGGCACGCACTGTTTATAGCTCCGTGTGTACGACTTGACACCTTCCCACCTGCGGCCCCAGCAACTGCTTCTTATCACAGCCACTTTGGATATTAGCAGGGCGGCAGGGAGGGTGATCTGGAGGTCCCCAAGGGCCCCCCCACACCCCACCGCCCCCCCAGGCACTGCCGCTCCCCCTCCCCAGGCAGGAGGGAGACAGGCTGGTGTCTCCCTGCATGTGATAATTGCATCAGCCCATGTTTATTGGGATGTTTATCTCCACCAGCAAAGGTGGGAGGGTGCTCATAGGTGGGATCCATCCCCTCCCCACAGGAATTAGCTCCTTTTGACCTGTCCCTCTGCACAGCCCAGGACAGCACTGGGTTGCCATGCCTGTGGTCTCACCTGATGGATAGACACTGTCGACAGTGGGGGCAGGAAAGGTCTGGGAAGCCCCAAGCCTGCTCTCTTCTGACCTGCTGAGGTGTGTACTGAAGCAGGTGTCACCCACCTGGTCGTGGGACTGGGGCCCATGAAGGCACCACAGGCTGGCCGTGGGGAGCACTGGAGCACCCAGGTTCCCAGTGGGGCTGTCACCATGTGAAGGGTCTGGGGGGACAAGCTCAAGGCACGGGGGGCTAGGCTTCAGCTCACCACGAACCCAGGGTTTCAGGCAGGAGCTGTGCCAGTCCTGCTGCTGTGCTGTGGCACAGCGGGGACACCAGGGCCGGGGGCCAGCCCTGACGCTGCGTGCAGCCCCGCAGGGAGGGCAGGCACCGCTGCCTGCTCCACTGAGCTTTCTGCTGCCATACAACTGCCTGGAAAGGGCCCAAGATGTTGTAATAAAATGTCTGTTAATAAACAATGTCAAGCCTGGGCTGCACTTACAATTGTCTTTTATCCAGGCTGGCCCTCAAAACACCCGCCAGCAGGGCATCTCCGCTGCTCACACAATGAGCCCACGTGCCCAGCACGGGCCCCAGCAGGTCCCTGGGATCCCCACCCACACCAGCAGGGCCCAGGGACTGCACCCGCACTGCCCGAGCACCCCAGAGTCCCAAGGGGCCCCAGTACCCCCTGTCTCCCACCCCCACCTCCTCCACCAAGCCCAGGCAGCTGCTGCCCCGACCCCAGTGCTGCAGAGGTGGCCCCAGGTGCCACATTCTGGCCCTGACCCATCTTTCCCTGTCACCCCATCTCCACATCCCACAGGTGTCTGGCTGTGCCCACTGCTCAGCCTGGTACCTTCAGAGCAGTGTCAGTGACACCAAATACCTGCTGTAACACCCTGGGCAGTTGGCTACACAGAACAGTAGAGATTTTGAAAATTTGCCCTTCAAAAGGTGGAGGAAAGTGAAATTTCAAGGCTCATTCCTAAATCTGGGATTAGATCAGCCTTGGTCAGTTCTTCCACCCTCATTCAGACACTTCTGAAATATTTTGTTTTCACTTTGAACATATAGAATGTTTTTAAGTGCATTTAATTAGCTGATATTTCATGGGGGAAAAAAAAGAGATCATTGGGACTTGGAAAAAATCGGACTTTTTTACAGAGCTCCAATGGTGGGCCCATATTTTCAAGTAGAGAAATGAATCAAAATCCGCTTTTCCCCACCATATTGATGGCAGTTTCTTTCTAAAGAAACACCGTATCTTTGAAACATTCCTGCTAGCTCTGGTAGCAGTGCTCACTCCAGAGCTCCTGCTGCACAGAAGGAGAGGGTATGGCTCAAAACTCCCGTTTAAAGGCGATGCAGGGCAGCGGGGGCACTCCTCGCCATGAGTGTTTCTGGGGTCAAGCGCTGCCGGAGGAAGGGATGCTCCTCTGTCCCTCGGGGCCTCCTCTGCCCCTCGGGGCCACCTCTGCCCCTCGGGGCCACCTCTGCCCCTCAGGGCCACCTCTGCCCCTCGGGGCCACCTCTGCCCCTCGGCGCCACCTCTGCCCCTCGGGGCCACCTGTGCCCGGGCGAGGGGCCGCAGCCGCGGCCGGGGGCGCAGGGAGCCCGCGGGGCTCTGCGCAGCACCTGCTGCAGGGCTTGGCCAGCCCCGGCTCGGTGTCTTGCACAAGGGCGGCTCTCAGCGCGGCTGGGCCGAGGAGGGCCGGCGCAGGCCGCAGGCGGGATCGCTCTTGGCCGCGGAGCGCTCGGGCTGCAGCCAGACTGGAACAGCCGGCGCTGGCAGCCGCGGCTCCGGCTCGGAAAGGCGTGGAGAGCGGCCCAGAAACGCCGGGCTTGGCCTGGCGTGGGGAATGACTCTCCCTTGGCATCCTCCCCCGGCACATGGCCTTCCCCAGGCTGCAGGGGCAGGGCATCCCTCCGCCCCGCAAACCACGGTGTGCCAGGACCTGCAGCCGGAGCTGCCGGCTGGATGTGGGAATTGCCATGCGAAACACCCCGGGGAGGGGCTGCTCCTGCCACACACCGTGTCTCACACGGCCGCACTGTGCCTTTCTCACCTTTGCTTTCCACGTCTCCTGGCTGTGAGCCGAGCCCCAGGTGAGAGTCTGGGCTGGGCAGGGGTCCCTGCCACCTCCCTGGGGCACGTGAACCACGTCCCTGTCCAGCCCAAACCCTGCCCTCAGAGGCAAACCCCACCATCCTCAGCAGACACTGCTGAGGCTGCATCACATAGGAAGGGTCTGGTTTTCTTCCTGTATTTTGGGGGGCCCGAGGCACAGAGCCAGCCCAGCCCCACTTGCCAAACACAGTCCCCACAGTGGGGACCCAGCAGTGAGCCACCAGGGCCAGAGTCTGAGCACCACCTGCGAACCTCAAACAACTACAAGAGCAGAGGAAGGTGAGGCAGCTCTTGCTATGGAGCCTCCTGGGGACACACCGGCACAGGCAGCAGAGGAGAGCTTGTAGGCAGCTCCCGGGGCAGCTCCTGGGCTCTGGGGTACACAGACTGCGGAGCGTGGCCACCCCCTCCCACAGGGTGTGCGGTGCCAAGTCAGCCAGGTGTCCGCAACCACCTCTGCTCGATGTGGAGGCACCTCTGCCTTCTCCTGCCAGCCCTGTGAGGGTCGTGAGGGCCCGAGGAGCGTCTCGGTGGCCACAGGCCCAGCTGTGCCCCCCGAGCCCCCGTCCCTGTGCTGCAGCCCCCAGCAGCACCCCCGCGCCAGAAGCGGCGGTGCCCAGCCGGCAGTCGTGGCACACTATCAATCACTGCAGCCACCGCCTCCCACCCCGAGAGCTTCTTGAAAGAAACTCCGAATTTTCAACACCTACTTAAGGCACTTGAGGCTGCGTCGCTGCCGGCAGACGTGAGCTCATGCCGGTGCTCGCAGGCATGTGCCACCCTGCTCCAAGGCTGACGCCCTCAGCAAAACATCTCCCGAGCTCCTGGCTGCAGAGTGGGCGCCAGACGGGCACCAGCTGAGGAACAAAAGGTGGGGCCACAGGTGGGCACCCCCCACCCCCGTCTGTGGGGCTCCCAAGGCCTTGTGATTTAAACATGAAAGTCTCAGAATAATTAACCAGGTGGACACAGGAGACACCTCATGTTTGCCTGCCCTGGTGACACAGGGACAGTCCTGCAACATCTCTGAGTTTGTGACTCACCAGCACAGGGCTTGGGAGGGGGTTTCATACAGCATCTCCCCAGCGAGGTCCTGCCGTGCTGGGCTGGCACAGACACAGGGTGTAGCTCTTGGATAGTGCTTCTGTCCTCTCTTGTCTGGTCTGGTTTGTCCTGCCCTTGTGGCAGCCAAGGCCTTCCCTCCCCAGCTGATGCCTGAGCCGGACAGAGAAAGAGGAAGGTCCCATTTCAGTGGGAAGCTCAGAGGCAAACGGCTTTCAGCTGCTCCTGAGCCAGGGTGTGAGCAATCAAGTGCTGGAGCTCCTGCCAAAGGGTCGGTGTCACCAGCCTGGAGGCACTGTCAGCCTCAGGCAGAGATACCTGGGGTGCCCCTGAGGAGGCTCCTCCAGGCATGCAGGAATTGAGTGGGTGGCACCCGAGGGGGGCAGCTCAGCCCTGTCCCTGTCACCGTCCCTCAGCCCACTTGTGTAACATCCAGCCCTGCAGATCTGCGGGTGCTCAGCACAGCTGGGCAGTCCCTTCCCCTGGGCAGCAGCCTGGGCTGGATGAGCACAGCCAGAACTGGACAGCTCTCTTGGTTTCTCACCAGCCCTTGGCTACCACAAAAGTTTTCTTCTGGCTAACCGCAGCCCGGATGCGTGTGAAGGTCCCAGGCCCCAGGGGATGAAAGCCTTTGGTGATTTCCCTTGCTTCATGCAAAGCAGGCCCATGAACACCACATGAAAGAGATGGGGGCGGAGAGGGCACAGAAAAGGTTCCCAAGAAGAAAAAAAATTGTGCCCTGGAAATGAGCCATGTTGAGAAGCCAAAATAGCACTGAAGTACCAAGCTGTCCTAAACCACCTGGGTGAGAATACCCCATGTGCAGGGCCACCAAGCAGCCTTGGTGCACGGATTTCCAAGGCAGTTATGGTCTGTGAAACAGAAGAGCTGCCTGACACCAAATACATCTGGGGTGAGGTCCCTCATGGGGCAGACCCTACAGAGTCACCATGTGCCCCAGAGAAAAGGCTGGAGCTGGGAGGGGCTGCTCAGCATCCCAGGGCAGACTGAGGCTAGGTGGGGATAAAGGGGTTAAAAATGCAGGAAAAAGCTGCAAATGGATTTCACAGATGGCCCTTTAGCCAATTGCAAACCTCCCCAGGTTGCACTCTGGTTATGTGGGCCCCTGTGGGCACTGGGACAAGGGGGCAGGAGGCACTTGGAGACCCCCTCCAGTCCCGCACCCCCAGGAGACAGCTCAGGGCAGAGGCTGGGACACAGAATGTGGCCTTGGCTTCAGCAGGAGGCATGGAAAATAAGAAAGATGAGGTCACTGCAAAGCGGCCGTGTAGGATGTGATACAGGAGAGGAGTGGGGCGCACAGAGGAACAAGGAGCTATTGTAACCTTGCAGAGCAAGGAAAAACCAGCTGTGGGGATGGCAGGTCACCTCCTGCTCACGCCAGGCATTTGGGATTTAGCTTGTCTGAGGTCACATGAAGCAGGCAGAGAAGAGGAGAGGGTAGGAGGAGGTGGTGGAGGCCAGGTGGGATCTTGTGGCAGAAGCTTGGACGTGACTTTTCCCTGCACTGCACCAGCCCTGCTAGGGGAAAGTACAGCAGGTACCGGTGCAGCCGGCTCAGGCACACAGAAACAGCTGGAAAGCACCTGGCACAATGCTGGGAATGCCCTGTGCAGGGATCTACCTGCGTTCAGCCCCGTCTTCCCGGTCCCCCAGGGCATTCACTGGGACAGGCCATGGTCTGGGGGTGCTCAGAATCATCCCCCCTCATCCCTCCGCCCTTTGACCTCCCTTTCTTTTAGCTGTGCCGTGCAGTGCCCAGCTGGCAGAGGGTGACTCCGTTCTCCGTGCCACGGGGAACCCCAGCGCTATGCCAGGATGTGCAGGAGGTGCCACTGGGGCCGTGCCCTGAGCGGGGCTGGGGCTCCAGCCCCGGGCCAGCCCCCAGCCCCCTTGCCTCGGGCTGCCCAGCGGGGCTGAGCCCCGAGCCCCCGGCCGTGCGGGCCCCGCGGTGCCGCGGCGGCGGAGCCCCAGACTTTCTGTCTGCACGGGGACTTCCCGTCCCCGCTCGCCGCTGCCGCCGCGAAAGCAAAGAGCGGCTTGTTCGGCCCCGAGCCGCCTCCGCGCTGACTGCCCCGCTCTGTTCTCGCTAGCAATAATATACCCAGAGCTCTGCGCATAAATTGAGTTTCCCAGAGCCGGCCTGGTGGGGAGACTTTAATGGGAAGGAAAATAAACTGTGTACTCGGCACGCGGGGAGGTGTGGTGCTGGCAGAGGGGCGCCGCGAGAAGGCTCCTCTTGGCTTCTTTTTTTTCCCCGACTTGTTTGCTGAAGGAGCACACGTATGCACGGCTGCCTGTGCAGTGTGTTTGCTTCCCGGGATGCCAAGGAAAAGAGAGGCGCTCTGAAGTAGCTGGTTGAGAGCTCTGAGATCTCTGAGCTGCCAAAGCGGCCGGTGGCAGCAGCCAGCCCGGCTCCCGGAGGCGGCGGCTGCTTCGGGAGGAGCTGCTGCTTCCCTCCCCAGACGCTCCCCTCGGGGCTCCGAGCCGCGGGCACCCAGGAGGATGCTGCCGTGCGGGGACCGTGCCAGCGTGGCTGTGATTTCTCAGCACAATGCTGCGATTCAGAGCCCGGGGAAGCACATGAGTCACGCTGAACTTCCCCGGCCAGTCACCGCTGGGAAACGCTCGCATCTGCTCAGCCACCCTCGCAGCGCCTCCTGCTCCGGGCTAATTCCATCGCTTCTCCCTTCCCGCCTGCCTCGGTGCCGGCGGGGGCTGCTCCAGGAATATCAGCAGCCCGGGGACGATGGAGCAGGGGAAACAGTGAGAGAATCCAAGAGGGGGGATGGCGGGGAACGACAGAATTTGGACGCGGGAGAAGAAAAGTGCCTGTGTTTAACTGCTTGTCCGGTGGACACCAGCCAGGACAGCCCGGCGTGCTTGTAGGGCGGCTGGGACCTGCGCCGCCCATGCCCGTCCCCCAGGCAGAGGAGGCTCTGTTGACTTAACTCGGGCTGCAGCTATTCCTGTTTGCGAAGCCTTTGAAGCCCTCGGGGAGAAAAGCGGGGCCTTCGGATGTGCCCGTGACTCAGGGAATCCGCCCCTCTATGACCAATAATTATCCCGAGCGGCAGGAGGGAGGCTGGGGGCGGTGGGCATCCCCCACCTGCGGGCAGCCCCGGGCGCAGGAGGGACACGGACGGGCTTCCCCGGGGCCACGCTGGGGCTGGGAAAAGTCCACAGGTTCGGGAAACAGTGTTTCCCTCTGAACACGCTGTCAGTTTTCAACATATGTCAGAAATACAAATGGGAAGTGAAATCCCACTTTTATAAAAATATTTGCTTTGAGCTGAACGAGCCTTATTAAGGAAAAGGGTGGCTTTGGGTTTCTTTTCGGCGTGATGCTCCTCTCATCCTGCTCCCAGGGAAGGCAGCCTCCCCTCGCCCTGGTGCATCCCCAGGGCCACGTGCTGGTGGTCACGTCCCACCTGTGTCCCCCCTGGCTTCCACAAAGCCTCGCCGAGCCGAGGGGATCCCGAGGAGCAATCCCGGCACGGCTCGGGCCGGTGAGCGGTGCCGTTGCGGCCCGGGAGCCCGGCCGGCAGCCCGGGGCACGGGAGGGGCCGTCCCGCAGCGCTTCCCGAGCGGGGCCGTGCCCGGCGCCGGTGCCTCCGTCTGTGCCGCATCCTGCTGAGTAACACCGGGCCACATCCATACATGGGGAAGAGCCGGCCGGGAGCCGCTCTCCGCTGTCAGAGCTCTCCCTCGCTCAGTAAATAACATTCCTGCTAACGCTGGTATGTAGGAAACTTTCCAGCTCCCCACTCACTCACCCAGCATCGGGCTGCCCGGCTGCAGGGGCTGTGGGGCAGGAGCTCACCCTGGCCAGAGCCCGGGTGCAGTGGGGTCCCTGCTCACCCACTGCTCCCAGCTCCACCCACATGGGCAGCGTTTTACTGTGGGCAAACCTCTCAGACGACTTGTGCTTCCCTGTGCCCCCTCGGGGGCTGAAGAGGGGGTGTCTGTGAAGCCCTGAGTTCTCTAAGTGACCAGTGCACCAGCAAAAGTCCCAGACTGTATTAGCCCGAACATCCCAGGCCCCTTCTGGATGAAGTCCTGCTCCTCTCCTCCTCAGTGGCTGGGAGCCAGGAGGGGAATTTTCACTTTTGTTCCTCAGCAGCCAGGCCTTCCCCTGAGAGGGCCCGGCAACATCTCCCCACTTCCTGGGCTGCTAACCCTCACCTTCCAGGGAAATCACACCCGCACCCCAGAGCGATGCAGTCAGGCTCCCAGCTCACTTTATGGCCTCAGAGGGAATTCCACGGCTGGGGATGAGCCCACATGTGGCTGTGGCACAGCCCGGAAGCCTTGGAAGAGGCGCCTCTCTGGCTATGGTAGAGCCAGGTGGATATGGTAAAAAGGGTGCTTGGAGCCCGGGCTAGCTGATGTGTTCCATGCACCACAGCATGTCAACGTGGGCTCCCTGCTGGAAAACAAGAATAGGAGCCAGAGGTCCAGGACTCAGCATGGAGATGGCCTCGCTATCCACTCGAGTCCTTCCTGGCCACTCGGCAGAGGAAATGTGTACTGAGGGCTGCTGGGGATGGGCCATTTCCTCCCCGGGGCTTTTCCTTCTCTTCTTTGGCCTATTTAGGTATGTAAGGATCGGTGGAGGAAAGCTTGGCTGGTGTGGGACACAGCCTGTGCAGAGCTGTGGGTGCTGCTGGACCCTGTGGGTGCTGCCAGGACCTGCTGTGGCCCTGTCCCCGTGGGCTGCCCACAGCTGGGAAAGTGGGTTTGTGCTGAGCTGTACTTACATGAGAGGAAATGAAAATAAAAGTGCAGCGCTTCCAACTGTCTCCTGCCATGCCCCCAAAAGCGGTGGATGCTGTCTCAGCTCTGCTGCAGCCCAGCCAGCGGGATGGGGACTGGGGGGAAGACGTGGCCGGGGCCTGGCTGCAATCCCTGCAGGAGCCCGGGATGCCAGAGAGATAATGAGAGGGGATGTTAAACATTACTGCAGTCACAGGGCTATTTATCTGACACGAACAGAGGCAGCCAGGAATCCTCCAGGGTGCACAGCTCAACTTAGACCCCATTAAGGTTCCTTTTATTCCCTGTGTTTTGGCTGAAGCTGGAGCAGCCCCTGAGCTGCTCCTGCGGGAGGAGCGTTCCCCGCCCGGGGCCGGCTGCTCCCGCTGCTGCTCCCGCTGCTGCTCCCGCTGCTGCTCCCGCTGCTGCTCCCGCTGCTGCTCCCGCTGCTGCTCCCGCTGCCCGCCCGGCCGCCCCTGCCGCACCTCCCCGTGCCCAGCTCCCCCCGGGCGGGCAGTGCCAAGGGACAGGGCCTCTCAGGGTGGGCACAGAGTGCAGGAGAGGAGCCGAGGGTCCCCCTGGGGCCATCCCGGGCTCTGTGGGATGGGGACAAGAGGGAGATGCTGAAGGGGTCGTTTTTGCACGGCCAGGCTTGCGCTGCCTTCCTGCAGCTTCCCAGCGCTGCCAGGATGCTATCTCCTCTGCTCTGAGATTTCTGGGGGATTTTTTTC
Organism: Chloebia gouldiae; assembly: GCA_003676055.1. Classification (NCBI taxonomy): domain Eukaryota; kingdom Metazoa; phylum Chordata; class Aves; order Passeriformes; family Passeridae; genus Chloebia; species Chloebia gouldiae. Next base: position 236,233 of record QUSF01000184.1, on the reverse strand, counting down.
TATCCAGAAATAGGAAAATACCTGAACAAGCTTGGGGATTTTTCTGTACCTGGGCAGGACAGCTGCCACTAAAGAGCTTGCACTTCCAAGCCAAGCCTGCTGTGAACTAGAAACGTGTTTAGTTTTTGGGGGGGACACACTAAAATGAGACAATTTGGAAAGTTTCCAAACATTTTTTGAACCCCTGAATTCCTTCCCTGCACTTCCCCACTAGCCACTGCTGCATATGGCTTTGGAGCTACCAAAGGACCGTGGCTGGGGCAGCAGTGCCGCGGAGCTGCTTTTTCCAGCCAGGCTTGCAGCGGCCAGGCCGGGTGCCCGGCAGTGCCGAGGGGATGCCGGTGCAGGTGCCAGCGCTCCGTCACCCGCCCTGCCCGCTGCCCGCGGGGCTGAGCAGAGCTGGGTGCTGCTGCCCGAGGAGGGCCCGGCGGAGGGCACGAGGCAGCCAGAGCCGGGGCACTGGACCCAGCAGCGGAACAGCCTCCAAGCCGTCCTGACGGTGAGCAGTGATGAGCCGGGGCTGCTTCAAAGGGAACCAGCTTTAACTGGATCAAACCCCGAGCCAAAAGCATAAACACTAGGAGGAAGTTTGGCTAAAGTTAAATCATGTTTTATTTAAAAATCTCCCTCTCCCTGTTGTAAGATGGAAACTCTACATCTGAAAAGTGAAACTAAGATTGGAAACAGTCTGCAGTCATTAAGTTTATGCTGCTTTTTTTTTTTTCTTCAGCTTCTCAAGTAAAATATCAACTGGCTCCACTGTCAGGGACAGGAAACATTAGTAATAAGTTCATAGATTTACATTTTCCCCAGGGAAATACAGGAATATCAGAGATCAAAAGTTGGAGAAAGGAGTTATTTTTATACAGTGATTTGCAACCACTATTCATTGAGGGGAGTAAATAAATTACAGGCCCTTCACTTTGGGGTTGTTTAAGTTCTTTTTCTTTAATGCTGTCCCTTTTAACTACTGTAGAGAGTCTGTCAGGCCTTACACAGAGCAGGAAACCTTCCCTGCCTGCCAGAGAGGCTGTTTTCCAGCAAACACAGTTGGTCACTCAGTTTGTTGTCATACGAGATTGTCACGTATGGGCCTGTGGGCAGGTGGGCACTGTGGGGGCTCAGGGGAGGACGTGGGACAGGCCAGCCTGGCACACAGGGACAGCATGGGGACACGGCTCTGCGGGCCAAAAAGGTTCATTTGGGGGCTGTCAGAGCCAATGAGGGGTCCTGTGTAAGGCAACTCTGCTGCCAGAGCTGGGGCTGTTGGGGCCTCCCCTCTGCCTCTGCCAGCCCCGGTCACTGGTCACTGCTGCTTCGGCCAAGCCAGGCCCATGGCCCTGGGCACTCGCTCTCCAGGAGGGCAGGGGTGACCCCAGGGGCTTTGCTGCCACCCAGCCTGGTCCTCCCCACGACGGTGGGTGGCTTGTGGCACCCTGCTCCCTCGGGGTGTCTCTGCCTGGGCTCATGTCCCAGCTCAGGGACACCTGTGCCCCGTGCCAGCTCTGCTGCCACGGCCCCTGCTCCCCATGAGCCGCACCACGGGGAGCCAGAGCTCCTGGTGGCCGTGTCCCCCTTGTCCTCCATGTTCTCACAGGGGCTGAGCTGCTCTGGCAGGGTCTGGGGCGGCAGGGAGCCAGTCCCAGTTGTGGTGGAGACACTGGAAACTTTGACCAGGCATTTTGTCTGGTGTCATCAATTTAAGGTGAGGCACTCACTGGCTGGGCAGGATAATGAATGATGGGTTTAAGCACAACTGGAAAAACAATAAAATACTCTATTAGGGTGACACAGCTGTGAACAATGAACATTAAACAACTTCACGCGAGCGAGCTGCCGCAGCCACACTTAGCCCTGGCGCTTGATGGATTCCTGTTTGGAGTGCGCCTCACAAAGCCACTCTGCCTCCAGCCCGGGCTGGGAACCGCTCTCCTTCTCCTGCTTAAAAATATATCCACATAAAATGTGCTTTAAGAATCCCTAAAGGTTCATTAATGTCACAAGCAGGGGAGGAGAAAAGAGTTGGAAGGCCTTGAAGTACATGTCGGAAACACTCCAGAGAAAACTGTAAATGCTGCTGGGATGAACTGCAGGCTCTGGAGGATCAGTCGTGCTGGAAGACTATTTATTTTCCAGTCTATTTTAAACACTGGACTGTTTCAGATAAGAGTTGCCTGTGGTGGCAGACAGGATCGTGGGACTGGTGTGCAGGAACTCATGCCAGATTCATTTCTGGGGAGTATTTCCTCCCTGCCTTGATAAATCTGCCTTGTCTGCAGTACCAGGTTACTTCCTTTGGAGTTCTCTCTCCTTATTATTACTTATTAAAGTTGCCTGCAAATAGCACTTGGGCTTCATGCAACATCCTGTACGACAATCCATCCTTCTCGTTATCTCAAAGCTGACAATTCCCACCAGGACCAGAGAGGGTGGGTGGAAAAATGCCTTGAGAAGAAACAGAAATGGCCATCCCTTCTTGAGAGGCTGGAGAAACCACACTGGGGAGGCTGGAAAGGGCAGGAGATAAGTGGGGACTTCCCCTCTGCAGGGAGAAAACCATGAAAGGGAAGAAAACAAGAAGAAACAAAGCTGGCAGTACCAACGAGTGTCTTCCCCTCGCCCGCCGGTGCTGGGGTCCTGGGCTGGTGTTCAGAGGGGTCAGCGAGCCCCCTGACCTGACCTGGCAAACTGCCCCCTTTGCCTAGATGTTATCTGGGAAATGGTGCTCAGGTTACGGAGCTCGGCAGGGCTTTCCCTGCAGAGCAGCCCACGTCTCCCCTGCGAGCAGAGGGGCCCGGACGGGGTCACCGGGGCTGGACTTTGGAACTCGGCTGCAGCCCTTGCTGTGGGAGGAGAGGCCGTGTCTCAGGAACCGGAGCTGCGCTGGGACTCCAGCTCTGCCTGCAGCCAGACGCTGCAAGTGGGCTGCAAATGGCATTAGCTGGGGATGCCGGAGCTGCTCTGGGGATGGCTCTTCTTGCTTTCCTCCAGGGTTTCATCCCTGGCAGCATGAGCCGTTGGGTTGCAGCTCCCAGCCCTCATCTCACCCAGTTCTCTCAGCCTGATGGAGCCAAAAAGTCCAGCTTGGCTCCCACAAGCGTGGGGCGCTGCCCCCGGGGAGCTGTGCTGGCGTATGAGCCCATTTCCCCCTGAGCATCACTCGTGGGCACGCAGCAGCAGCTCCCCCGGCCCATCCTGCCAGCCCTCCTAGCCCTGGCCATCTGGTCCCCCCTTGGTTCCCAGCCTGAGCCACCCCTCAGGCATGAGCCCCCAGCCCCTGGTCCGGGCACCGCGGCCCTGCTCGGGGCACGGCACTGCCCTGCCCATGTGGGCTTAATCACGGAGCATCTGCTTCCCATTGTAGCCGCCCGGGCAGGCTTCCCTGGCAGCCTCCTGCAAGGGTGCTAATTTTATGTACACAGGCTCGTTGAGCCGGGAATCAGCAGAGCTGGGCAGCAGCAGGGGAAGGGGGGCCCTGCCCTGGGCAGGGGGAGTGGGGCAGAGGGAGGGAGGCTCCTCCTCCCGGCGGGGCTGCGGGGAAGCTGGGAGCGAGCTCAGAGACACTTGGCCCGGCACAGCAGCGTGGAGAGCTGCCAGGGAGTGTTTTGGGAAAGCTCGTTCACGGTAACATCCCCAGCCTGGGTAACAGCAGCCCGGTGCCACTGGCACAGCCTGGGCGCCCCAAAGCTGCGGGGTTCGTGGGGCAGCTGCTCGTGTGAGGGGACGGGCAGCCCAGCGCCAGGCTGGAATCTTAACGATCACTTCCCGGCCACAGCTCCTAGAAATGGCAAATTCTGCTGGTGCCAGACGACGGATGACTCCTCCAGACGTCTTGGAGAAGCCTCTGGAAAACTGTCTCTTCAAGGGAGCTCAATTTTGGCTTTCTAAATTGAGACTCCCCAAATTACTTTTGGAAGCATTAGCCATTATTATTTTCCTTCTGTTTAATCACAGTGTTTTCCCCGGTCCTCAGTGATAACAGACATCCAAGATCTTTGTGCTCTCCCAGAGAAGCCACCCACTGTCACCCTCTCAGCTCCCACACTGTGCCATCCCCACCACGGTGCCAGCACTGCCATCACCCCTGTCCACAGGCAAGGACGGGTGATGCCAAGCAAGAGATTGTCACTTCTGGCCTTGGCAAGGGCAGGAAGCACTGCAAACCTGGTTCTGCTGTAATCGTGGTTCTGCTGCAAACCCGGTTCTGCTGCAAACCCTGGCTCCACTGCAAACCCACTGGGGAGCTCAGTGTGGGGACGCCGAGGGCCCACAGACCCAGCTGAGCCCCTGCCTGCAGCATGAGTGACGAAGAGGCAGCGGTGACACGGTGGGGACAAACCCATCCCCATGGCGGGGGGCTGTTCACAGCAGCAGGTCACCCTCTGAGAGCGCTTCAGCTGCTCAAGGAAAACCTCTGAGCGCTTTGATCTGTGAGGGGCTCCCTGATGTAAAGCAGGCACGGGGTGACGGAGGCTGCGGGATGAGCCCCTCGGCTGTCCCCCCTGGGGAGCAGCAGGGCTGGCTGCCCTGATGGCACTGAGCAGCGCTGGCCTCGCCAGCAAGGCCTGAGCGGGCACCTGAAACGCACAGGCAGGAGCAGGCAGGGCTGCACATGGTCAAAGTGTTCTCTGCTCTAGGGGATGCTTTGCATCCACCTCTGTCCTCCCTTGCAGAGCCACCAAAGGCCATGCCAAACCCCCGTGGTGTGGGCTGGGGTCACATCCTGCTCGGCAGAGCATCCCAGCCCCTGGAGCCTGGCTCTGGCTGACAGACCTTGGTGCTTACAACCCCTCTAATGGGGGGGAAATGGGGCACAGGGAGAAAAAGCCAAACATGAAACAGCTGGGAAAGCTCAGGTCTCTGCCTCAGAACAAGATCGTATTGGCCAGATGCCGCAGAGCCCAACAGCAGCCAGGCCCTTGTGAAGAGTCCATCATGGTGCAGTGGAAATCCTCCCTGCAGACTGGCACACAGCCATTTGAAACACCCGCTGGAGGCACTTCCCTGGGTGGGCACCACCTCTGTCTCTGTCCTCCACCAAGAGCTGGCTGAGCCCTGACTGGAGAGGACCCCTGGGAAGGTTCTGGTCCTGGTCCTGGTGCCCCTGCTCATCTTCTGGCTCGTCTGCTGTGTGCACCAGCTCCCCAGCACCAGGCTGCAGGAGCAGGCAGCTCCTTAGGGCTGCAGCTGCGCTGCAGTGTTCCCCACTGTGCATGGAAAGAGCGCGTGTGGAGAGCAGTGCCATGCCCAGGGACGCAGAGCAGGAGCAGGAATGTGACACCTGCACCACCCCGCTGCTCTCTGCTCTGCTGGGCTGCCCTCCCGCAGTGCCAGTGGAGGTTTGCAGGTCTCTCCCATCGCCCCTGAGCTGCAGCAGGACAGCTCGGGTGGGCAGGAGCCCCGGGCCAGGGCTCATCGCAGGGACTGCCCTCAGCACAGCCCCAGCTGGGCTGGCTGGGAGGGGCTCGTGGGGAGCACGCAGGGGCCGACGAGGGGAAGGCCCAGGCGTGGCTGTGCCCGAGCGGGTCCTTGGCACGCGTTGTACCAGGGACCATCTCTGCCCTGGTGTTCTGCAGCCCTGAGCTGGAACGTGCCGGGAAAAGCTTCCCGAGTCTGCGCTCACAGCCACCCCCACGCTCCCTCCCACCACCCTTTATTTATGGGACAGCTATTTCCTTTCGGAGAGAAGTAGCCAGCAGTATGAAATGGCAGAAGGGGCTGAATGAAAACAAGGTGCTTGCTCAAATTGTGGAAGATTTGAAGTTTCCGCTAGGTGACGGTGTGTGACGTGCCAGCCTTCCTTCTCCCCAGCAGCCAGCAGGGACTGTCCCACAGGCACGTGCCAGTTGCTGTTTTGGCTCCCAGGGTGCTCTGAGGACCATTTGAAGGAAACCATTCGCCATCTACCAGAGAGTCTGCGTTCAGGTCCTCATCTGAGTCACACCTACCAATAACTGAATTTTTCCAGCAAGTGTGGGCCCCATGTTGCTGCCCTCCAGCTCTGTGGAAGCGATGATGGAAGGTTGTTGCTGTGAAGTGAGGTTTAGGGGGGAAGATTTAGATTATATTGATCACAGACAGCAGTTGCCATAACCAGGACAGTAAACTTTCCTACCCCAGTATGTCTTTTGACATAAAGTAACTTCTGTGTTAAGATGAATCTTTCACAAGCCCAGCAAAGGTTATTTTGTTATGGGACAGGGAAGCCCAGTTCCTCCCATGGCAGCAGGGAATGAAGGGGGCACCCAGCCCTGGGGAAGTGGATGTGTGTGGATGAGGCTGTGGTAGGTTGAGGCCCCAAGCCATGGGGTCACACCTGAGGATGCTCTGGCCATTGTGGTGGGGGACTTGGGGACCAGGTCGCTGCAGGACCCCACGGGCTTTGAAGCCAACTGGAGGGGCAGGACACAGGGAGCGTTTCCCAGCGCTGTGGCGCTGCCCCGGGCCGGGCTGCGAGCTCCGTGCGCCTCTGCGTTTGCTCTGGCACCACCTGGAATGGCAGCAGACGCCTTCGCAGGCACAGGAAGGGCTCTGTGCGCTTCCTGCCCCGCTCAGCCCTGAGCCGCCGGCGGGCAGGGCAGCTCCGCGGCAGCTGCTGTCCCTCGGTCCCTGACATCCTTTCCTGACACACATCGGCTTCCTGCCTGCGGCTCTCGCACCACTTCCTACCGTGCTGGGGGTGCCCCAAGGACTGCATGTCACAGAGCCTGCCGGGGAGGAAATAAAAAAGAAATAAAACGAGTGGCTTTTCCTTCTGCCCCTCCGCGGGCCGCAGCGAGGCTCAGGCTGGGCAGGCAGTGCCCATCCCCTCGCTGGTCCCACAGGAGCATCCCTGGCATGGGCTGGGGAGCGGTCATGTCCTGCGGCCACCGAAGGCTTGACGCCAAAACTCACTTGTTCCTCGATTAATAGGCTGACTTCTGAGAAGGGCAGGTGCTCTGCCCTCCCTGCCATCCCCGAGCTGCCAGGGCTGCTTGTTGCCACCCTGTCTCAGAGTGGCCGGAGGCTCCCTGGCCACAGCGGCAGGGTCACTCCCCCACTCTCCAAAACCACTTTCTGCCTCATAAGGAAAGCAGGAAAAGCGATCAATGGCTCTAGCTCTGGCTTTAGAAAGTGGATTAAGGCCAGTGAATAGAAGCTGTCTCTCTAATGAAGTGCTATTACCAACAGGCTAATTGAGTAATGACATAATGCAGGCCCTTGAAGCTCTTTATACCGGGCCGTGACTCCGTGCCACAACACGCCGCCACTTCCTCGCCCTGCCCCGCTCTGCCTCCGGCACATCGTGGCAAAGGAGGCTCAATGTGCAGCACCGTCCTCCCGGAGCAGCCACAGACAAAGTGTCGCCAGCATAACCCTGCGTGGAAAATGCGGAGGTGGAGGGAAACCCGGACTAATTAGCTCGGGAGCCGCCAATCTCCTCCATGTGAAACGTGAGCCTTTTTACTGGGAAAAGTAAAACAGGCCTCACATTGCTTTCAGGGAGCCCAGTAAAACAGAAGGTGATCCACACGTATGTATATTATGCTAGATTTAAAATACTTTCTGATGATTTTCCAGGCAGATCTCCAATAAGTTACAGCACACATTGCTATTGTAGAGCGGGCACAGGCTGCTCTGGCACCTCTGATTGCGGCGAGGACACTGCTGTGCGTGTGCTGCTGGCCCTTGTGCCAGTGCCCATGCTCAGGTGAAGGAATTAACCACACCAGCTCTATGGCAGGTGGCCTTTGCCTGCTGGGGCCGGTGCAGCCCCGTGGTGAGGTGGGCACCACCCCTGTGCCCCTGCCCCCTGCTCTGGGAATGGCCAGGGGCACTCGCCTGGAAAGGTGAGTGCAGACAGTGCAAGACCGTGGCGGTGCTGCCACCCAGACCAGCTGCACCCACAGGAGACATCACCTTTGTTTCAGTCCTCCAGCCGCCCCAGGGCTGCCCGGCCCTTTCCTTCTGCCCTTGCCGTGCTTTATCTGCATGGGAAGGCTCGCACCTCCCCAGCCCCACGCTCTCAGTTCATCATCCGATTAAAGATTAATTTGAGATTATTGCTCATGTCAATAGCCCACAGGCAGGAAAACAATAGCTACACCTGCAGCTTGTTTGTGAGCCCCGCTCCTTATGGCGAGCTGCTAATGGACAGAGGCTTTCCCGGGACTGCCTGTTGACAGGCTGAGCCCTGCACCGGCACCTGCCGCCCTTGTCCAGGCAGGGAAAACCTCACCCAGCTCCGCAGGCCTCCTGCATCGCAGCTATGGCACGTGGGGAAGCCACGCTGCCCCTGCTGCTCACCCCACGAGCCATCCCAGCTCCTGCCACCGAGCTCCGACCGCTCCCTGCCCCAAACCAGGAGCGGCCGCCCAGCCTTGCCTCAAGAGGAGCCTTTCCCCGGATCCTGCCCAGCTCCCGTTTGCTTGTTCAGCTTTCGCTGGCTAAGGTAAGAGCCAAAAGAAGGATTAGGCTGCTCCACTTTGGAAGGGCTGAGCTTTGGCTGCCTTCTCTGGGGGCTGCACACTCAGATGCTGGAAGTGCTCCTGCAGAGGCTGTGGGGGATGCAGGAGATCACAGAATCATGGGAACATTCCTATCAGATAGGCTTGCAGTCACACGAGGAGAGAGTGGAAATTTTTTACTTTCTACTGCTCTGGAGGTGGGAGGAGGCATTCTGGGTGTCCCAGAGCTCCTCTTCACCCTCACAGCACAAGGACCAGGTGTGCCTCAACCCTGTCCTTGGGAGAGATGGGGACAGAAAGGGCTGAAAAAGAAAATTTGGGAACTGCAGCCCCAAATGACTGAGGGGACGAAGCTTAGTCTTTGCAAGGATGGGTATAATCCTCCTGCTTTCCTTCTCATCGCCTCTGGGATGCTCCAGATGCTTGCAGAGACAGGACACGATAGTTCAAACGGTAGCATGGAAGCCTTAAAGCCCTTTTCAACCCGGTATCTCCACATGGGTCTGCCCCAGGGGGCTCCCACAGCAGGGTGGGTTTCCAAACACCCTTAATTCTACATCGGCTCAGGGAGGGGGGGAACGCTAGTCCTCTCGGGGAAGAAAAGGCGCTTTGTGGTTTCCCTGGAGCCTTTGAAAGGGCTCCAGGAGCTGAGGGGACGTGCGTGCTGGTTTAAAGGTGCCGTGGGGAGCCGTGGCAATGGAGCAGCGGAGTTCAAACGCGCGGCAGCGCGGCAGCCCCGGAGCCGGCACCGCCCGCACCCCGGACCGCGGCCCGGCCAGCGGGGCCCCGCTACCTGCCGGGCGCTTGATTGAATCCCGGCTTTTACGAGCGCTGACACCGTAATCTCTTACAGATGGTCACACAAGGTGGTCACCAAATGGTTCCTCCGCTCAGCGCCGGCTGCCCCCGCCCCCGCTCCCAGCCCGGAGCGCAGCCGGCGCTACCTGGCCGGGCTTTACCGGGACTTTGGGTCCCGGGGCATTGAACTGAGAGGGGGAGATCGCCGAGCTTCCGCCACGGCCCCCCAGGCTTTGCTGAGCAGCGCTGGTCGCCCGGGTGAGCGCAGGGACCAAGGGCAGGGCACTGCTGCCAGGCTGCTGCTCTGCAGCTTTCCTTCAGAAAATGAAATGACAAGGAACTTGCCACTCATCCTAAGGCCCAGCTCCCGGGTGGGTTTCTCCATCACAGAGCCCCAAAGCTCTGCAGGGGCAGAGGAAGGCCAGATGGGTGACCCATGTGTGGAGCTGGCTTGAGCTGGACCCAAAGGTATCCTGGCCATGGTCCTCGAGCCTCTGCTCACCCCAACACGTCTCAGGTAGAGAAAAAGAAATACTTTTGCAGTAGTAAGTTGAGCAGCTGGTCAGAAAAGGAGATCTGGACCACTTTCATCACCCTGTGATGGGACAGCAGCTGGTCCAGACCTGGGCGACACCAGGGGAGGCCTGAGGCACTGGCCCAAGAGGCCACCTGAGAGTGGTGTCCCTGGGGCACAGGGTGCTGGGCAGGGCAAGAAGCAGATGCAGCAGCAACCCAAGTGCCAGTGGGCTGTGCTTTTGTAATTCAGAACAGGCAGCATTTCTTTTTTCCAGAGTTTTAAGGCTGCATTTGTGTTTGAATGCCAGTGGGATTTGTCAGTCGAGCCGAGGCTGCTCTCCACCCGGTTTATACCTTCCCTCTAAAAGCCTGGTGTCCCAGCCAGGAGCGGGACAAAGCCAGGAACACAAATGAGAGCAGCAGAGCTTGCTGAGGAGGAGGTTTCTCACAGCTCTCACCGCCGGCCTGACCAATATTAGTTGAAGCCCATTGAGAGGGAGCTGGCAGGGGTCCCCGGTGGGTGCCAGTGCGGGACGGAGCAAGAGCCTGAAGGGCACGGGAGAGGGTCGGGCTCCCCGCGTGGTGACAGCCCGGGCACACGTGGGCGGGGACGCGGCACGGCCGGTGCGGGGCCCTGGTGCGGCTGTCAGAGCCGCAAAGCCGGGGCTGCTGCTCCCAGAGCACCCACTGCTCGACCCTCCTCCCCAGCTCCTGCAGGTGGTCCCTTCCCAAAATCGGTCTCTGTTTTCTTTTTTTTTTTTTTTTTTTTTTTTTTAAACTGTTTAGCTGCTTTTGCGGCTCCAGGATTTTATGGATGGAAAGCTGAAAGTAATTAGTGCCCCTCCCCCGCTTCCTGTTGGGAAAAGGAAGAAAAGCACACACAAGAGCAAACCCAAAACTTCCTGCCCTGCTTAATAATCGAGTAATGAGTCCAACTCGGCTGGGAAAGTCAGTTTATACCGGGTGAGCTCTTAATTAAAGAAGGGCCGAGCAGCAGCTCTGCTGAATTTTACAGCCACACACATCTTCCTGCTCCGAAGAGCCCCGGGAGAGGCGCGGGGAGGGACCCCGCAGGCTGCAGAGGGATGAGAGCCCGGGGACGGTGTCCGTTCATTCCCTGGCTGGAAGCAATGTCCGGGAGGTTTCACCGAGGAAATGCGGACAGGACAAAATCCCAGCCCCGGGGGAGGCAGGCAGTGAGCCTGGCTGCAGTCTCTGAAGCTCCCCACATTTGGGGAAGGCCGGGAAGGTGCAAGGCAGGCGGCTTGGGGCACTGGGGGTTTCCTCCTGGGAATCCTGGGGGCAGAGCCTGGCCCTGGTGCCCCCGAGCGCGGGACAGCCCCTCCCGTGCGGTGACAACGGGATGTGTCAGCTCTGGCCGCACCACCCACCTCGGGTCACCCTCCCTGCGGCTGGAGGCGGCCCTGGCGAGGCTCGGGGTCCTGCCGAGAGCCCGCGGCAGCTCCCCCAGCCCAGAGGGACAGGGACCCGCTCCCCAGGGCCGCTCGGGGACACGGGCGAGCCACAGGGGCTCCAGCAGCTCCGTGTGGACACCAGCACCCACCCGAGCGGGCTGGGAGGGACACGGCAAGCTCCTGCGCTTTCCACACAGCCTGGGAGATCACTGCACCCCCAACACGCCCCACGGCACAGCTGCCCCGGCCCTGGCAGGAACTGACTTTTCCTCTCCCCAGAGGCAACTGCTCCACACATTGCCTCGGGCAAATGCCACTTTCTGGTCACCTGCAGCCAGAGGCCAAGAGCACCGGGTGGGATGAGCCGAGCCCAGCACCCGCGTCTGCGCAGCGCTCCCCCCTTACAGCTGCGTATTCAACCCAAGCACCCACAAAACCCATTATAAATTAACAGGTTTATTGAATATCAATAAATTGTATATCATTATATAAAAAGTTTCATCAGTACAAAATTGTGGCACAAAAATATAAATACCAGTGTACCTTTGAAATGTAAACATCCTCTTTGTAATGATTCCATGAAAACAATGTCCAAAGAAAGATGCATTCAGGAGGCACCTGTCAATACCCATAAATAGGGCTTTTGGCACACACCTGTCGATGGACAGCCTTGGGACAGGCCACCATTGTATCAGCTGACAAGTGCCTGCTATTAGTCACAGTTCTCTTGAAAAGCAGTTGTTAAGAGTCATATTAACAGGTGCTTGAGTGCATAGCTGCTCTGTAAACAGGGCTGGGGTTTGAAATGGCTACCCCTGCCTTTCATGGACACTGTTAATCTCGCAGGCATTGCAAATTGTCATTGTGCTGGGGAGAAGCAGCTGCTTCACAACTACTGGGATACTGTATTATTGCATAGTTACACCTTCTACAGGCGGGTTATATACACTCGGGGTACGGGGGGAGTGTCTTGTCCTTCATTTAAAAAATACTGGTTCTTAAAAGTTACCAAGTGGTTATGGTGTTACCAAAAAAAAAAAATCAACAAATCCAACCCCAAACCCCCAGCCCCCCAAGCTACATGGTCGCAGTGTTCAATAGCGGCGCGGGGCGAGGCTGCAGGTCCAGCCCTGCAAGGTGCCGAGTGCCTCTGGCAGGGGGGCACCTGCCGAGGGGCTGGGGCAGCACCGTGACCCCCGAGTTTCACACTGGGCAGAGTGCAGGCCTGCACCCCCTATGCCAGGATGGGAGAAGTGGTCACAAGACCAAGCCCGAGTTTAGGAAGCGATCGGACAATGCTCTCAGGCACACGGTGGGGGTCTTGGGGTGTCCTGGAACATCCTAAGGGCCAGGAATTAGACTGATGATCCTGACGTGTCCCTTCCAACCCAGCAAACTTCACGATCGGGTTCTTGCATTGCACTGGAGGCACCAAGTGAGGAGTGTGAGGGTCCCAAGGGTCAGAGGAGCAGTGTCCAGCTCGGTGCACACTGCAATGGCAATGGAGGAAACTAACTCCTACAGAAACTAGTTATAATATGGGTATTCGTGGTGACAGAGGCGTGGGGAGCGGAGTCCTCAGCGAGAGCCAGAGCAGCCTGTCTCCTCGTGCTTGTGGAGCAGCGACATGCGGGAGAAAGTCCGGGAGCAGGTTTTGCACTGGTACTTCTTTACATCTGAATGGGTCTGCAGGTGGGCGCGGAGATTAGAGCGGTCAGCAAAGGCCCGGTTGCAGTGTGTACAGGAAAAGGGCTTTTCACCTATGGGACAAAGAGAAACGCTCCCAATTAACCAGTGCATCAACACATGGGGAATATCAAAGAAGGAGCCATTCATTAGCCAAAGTTTGTGCAGAGCACAGTGAAAAGAAGTGCTGGCTGTTATTGTTCGGGAAAGCCGGGTATGTACAGCATTGCTGGGGGGGAGAACTGCCAGCTTGGGAATTGTATGCTCCTGAAAAACCTTTCCTATGAACCACGGAAATTTAATGCTGGAAACATCTGCAAGTAGCACGGCAGTTGCGCAGACAAACGAAGACATGATACTCGTCTGCTGCGCGGAGCCAAGCGAGGAGCTCGCGGCACGGCAGGAAAGCCGAGCGCTGTGTGTTAATTATATCATAGCAGGCAGCGGCTGCGAGGCGCCAGCCCAGGGTGAGTGGAGCTATTTCCTCTGCCGAGCCCTGCGCTCCCCCTTCTCCCGCCCGGCTCGCATTGAAAAGCCTGGCCAGGGCGAATTCCTCCCAGAAAGACTCTTTTGGAGGAAACAAATGTGTATGCTCAATTTGGAAAGCACAATTAAGTCTACCCGGCTTCCTTCAGCCATCATCTTTAGTACGTTAAGAGGGTGTGAAATCAGTGCCAAGTCACAATTACACCGTCCCACGGCCCCACAAAGGATGCTCGGGAGATGCTTTGTCGGGGCGGCCGCGGCAGCGGGGTGGGCTGCAGCTGCGCCCCGGCCCCGCGCCAACAGGTGCCAACAGCACCTGCCCGAGGCCTCGGCAGCCTCGCCGGGCGCATCCCGGCCCGGCCGTGCCGGGAGCGGGGTTCCGCACCGCCTCGGGGACCGAGCGCTGTGGGCAGCTGCGGTGAGGTTCTGCCCCGGCTGGGAGCCCTCGCTGTGGGCAGGGAGGGATGCTTTGGGCACGGCGGTGCGCGGGAGGGGCTCCAGCGGTCTCACAGCCCCGCTTTTGGCATTTCGGTGAAGCATGTGCCATTGCGGGCGGGCCGGCTCCCGGGCAGGCGCTGCACTCGCAGCAGCAGCACGGATTTACAGGCTGGGCCTTGACCCTGCGATCCGCTCCAGCCGAGAGGATATTTAAAGGACATTTTAGAGAGATGTGCCAAAGGGGTCTGGGAAGCCCTTATCTTCCCAGATAACGACCGGCCCGACGATTCGCTGGGGCAGGGGAGCAGGGAAGCGGGAGGCGATAAGGGAGGGAGGGAGAGGGACAAGAGGGGACGTTACCAGTGTGCGTCCGGATGTGGCCCTGCAGCAGCCAGGGCCGGGAGAAGGCCTTCCCGCACATCTTGCAGACGCAGGGCAGCGTGTGGCTCCGGATGTGCATCTTGAGAGCCCCCAGGCTCACGTACTCCTTCTCACAGTACTTGCAGCTGAAGGATTTCCTGGCCTGGGCATCGCAGTGCAATTGCTTGTGCTTGGAGAGCCCGGCGAAGGTGGAGTACGCCTTGGCGCACTGGGCACAGCGGAAGCGCTCGGCGGCGGCGGGGGCCGAGGCCGGGCTGGGGGGCCCCGAGCTCTTGCCTTCATCATCCTCGCTGGAGAGCGCCGTCAGGTCCAGGGCGGGGGCCGCGCCGGCCGCAGCCTCGCTGCCCGGGCCGCCCGGGAACAGGCTGGACAGCAGCCCCGCGTCCCACACCAGCGGAGGGTAGTAGGCTCCGGGGCCGAGCACCTCGGGCGGCGGGATGACGGGCAGCGGGCACGTCTCGTACAGCAGCGGGGCGGTCAGCACTGCGGGAGGCAGCGGCGGTCAGCGGGGCCCGCGGCGCTCCCGGAACGGGGGCGGCGGGGCCCGACCCACCCCCGCGGGCTCAGTGGGACCCCATCCCAGGCCACCCCTCGGCAGGCCCGCGCCGCACCCCTGAGTCGGAGGAGCAAAAGGACCCACCGCAGCCCGCCCCGCGAGCGCCCACAGCCGCAGCCCGCCCCGGGGCAAAGGTGACCGGCCTCACACCACAGGGACCCCGCGACCCTGTCTGCCTTGCCGGGAGGGATGGGGTGAAGAGAACCACACGCTCCCTCCCGCTGCCGGCCCAGGAAGCTCCCCACGCACCCATGTGCACCCCATGAGAGAGCCACGGGCGCCACCGACATCCCCGGGGTACCAGGGAGCGGCTCAGCATCCCGGGACACGGGATCGCGCGCCACGAGATGCACAAAACCGAAACAAACAAACAAATCCGCAACCCTGGAAGGGTCGGTCAGTCTCTGCCCGCTCCTGTGTGGAGCCTTAGGGAGATCCCGCAGCGGAGCCCCCGCCCCACCCCACGGAGCCCCCCACGTGCCCGGCCCTGTCCACGCACCGGCCTGGCTCTCCAGCTCGCTGTAGTTGGGCTTTTTGCTGGCCGAGAAGTGCTTCTTCACCAGGAAGGAGCGCGGCATCTTGCAGCCCCGGTGCCGCCGCCGCGGGGCCGCGGTGCGGCCGCTGCCGCTGATATGCGCGCGGGGCCGGGGGCGCGGCGCGGGGCGGGCGCGGGGCCGCCCCCGGGGCCGCAGCCAATGGGCCGGGCGGGACGGGGCGGGCTCGGGCAGGTGTCGGCCCCGCCGCCGGGGCCGAGCCGAGCCGAGCCGAGCCCCGCCGAGGGGACGGAGCCCAGGGGCCGCTCCCACGGTGCGGCCGCGCTGCCCGCCCGGTGCCGGAGTACGAGCCGCCGCCGCCGCCGCATCAGCCGCTCCTGGCTTCCCTCCGGGCGTTTCCTCGGGACTCTCTCCCGCGGGTCCGGCCGGTGCTCCGGAGGGCGCGGCCTGGGCTGACCCACAGCCCGTGCCCAGCGCGGGCAGAGCGGCCGTGCGGGCTGGAGGAAGGCGCTGCGCCTGGCGGTGATCCCCGCACCCCTTGCTGCCTGTCCTTCCCTTCCCCACGGCCGTGGGCTACGGTGCAGGGTGGCACACGCCTCTGCCGTGCCCGCTGGGACACAGCCCTGCGGTGAAGCACGCTCCACAGGTTAAGAGTCCTCTGGGAAGAGGCAGTGACTTTTGGAGAAGCGGGATGGATCCGGCACAGCCCTCGGTGACTCCCTCCTGCTACCAGGGGTCAGGAGCACCTGCCCAGACACATTTTCTTCTCTGCTGGGAAGGTTTTGGGCAGCGCAGCCGTCCCCCCAGCAAGCTCTCTGTTCCCTTCCCGGCTGCCTTCCCGACTCTTTTCCACGGGCAGGGCGGGTCACAGGGCCCCGCTGAGGCACACGCTTCCTTGTGGCTTCCCGCTCCGCAGGGCCGTGTGCCCACGGGAAGGTGCCCGGGCACGGCTAGCGGGTGCTGGGGCAGCGGTGAGCAGAGATGCACCAGTCGGACAGCGCAGCCTGCGCTCCCAGCTCAGCCCGGCCCTCGGGCTCGCGTGGGGGTTTCCCCGCTGGAAGGGCTCAGGGCACGGCTCCAGGCACCTGCTGCAGAGCCGCACTCAGCTCAGGGCCAAGGCAGCTGCTGGCGGCTGCCGCAGGAGGAACAGGTCCTGCTGGGAATGCCTCCTCCGGCCCTGCCACTCGGAAAGGAGCCATGTGCTGGCCGCTCGTGACTCAGCCGTCACACATCGCACATCGCTGCGCCAGCCCCTGCTGACCGCATCTTACTGTTTGGCCACAGCGACACAAAATGCAGAAGTGGGAGCAAAGCTTCCGCTGGCACGGCTGCAGCGCAGGGACTGAGCTCACCGTCAGCCTTTCCTCAGGGCAGGAGCAGCTTGGAAAGCCTGTCCTGCCAGCCACGCGAATCCTGCCCAGACCAGATGCATTTGCAAATTCTTCCCCTGCAGCCATGTGCTCTGGTACTGGATCATCCCTCTTTTGCTGCCGAATTGCCCGTGGCTTTCAGCAGGTGTTTATTGCAAAACCCATCCCTGGATCAGCCTGAAGTTCAGGGGGAAAAGTGCCCCCGAAGGCTTTGGGGGATAGAAGTCCCGTTCCCTGGGGGTGCAGGGGTGCCGCTGCCCGCGGGGCGGGCCGGGGGCGGCGGCCCGGGGCTCTGCAGGTGCCTCCCCGCCGCTGCCCCCCCGCTCCTCCACCTGCCGCGGATGTGGTTACAGCGGGGACACTCGCGCGGGGAACACAGCGAGGTGGCTTTCTTTCAAGAAGCAAAGCCGACTCCTGGGCTCTTTCTGAAATTGTAATAATCAGATCTGTTCCAACCACTGCATGTGGAAACTTGCCTGTGCTAGGGGGAAAAACAAGATCAAGGGAGACGGTGACCTGACCTACCCGTGCCTGTGAGCCAGCATGGCAGGGGACAGAGAGCAGGACGCAGGGGAGGGGGTCGGCAGTGCTTCATGGGCTGGAAGTGGCAATGAATTTCTCGACCGCCCCACCCTCACCATCAGAGAGGGCATCAGGGCAGACCTGCCACCAGCCCGTGGCACAGCTCCAGTTCCAGACGCACAAGGACTGGCCCAAGGAGCTCACGAATGCACTTCAACCACCTCCTGTGCAAGAAGTCTGCTAAAAATTCTTATTTTTACTTCCCTGGCCCTGCGTCTCCACGAAACATCTTGAATATCTGGCTGCAGAGCAGAGCTCCTCCCGCCAAGGGAGGCTGTGGTGGGAAAAGAGAAGCTCTGGCCATGGGACGGGGTGTGAACCCTCACGGCTAGGCTGGAGAAGCCCCCTGAAGCCCACGGCAGCCCCCCGAGCCCGGCGGAGGGGGCTGGGGCCGAGCGGCGTGCCCGGAGGAGCGAGCCGCGCTCTCTCCGAGATGCAAGACCTCCCTCTGCCGTCCGCGGCACCGAGCAGCCGCCGCCGCTGCCCCGGGGCTCATCCCGGCACCCCACTCACGGCACGGGGCACTCAGGCAGCACCCAGAAGCTCCACGGAATTATTTTGTTTTAAACCCCAGCATCTGTAAAGACAGAATAAATGTGAGAAGAGCTAGAAGAGAGATCTAAGCCAGTAGCAATGACACCTATTTTTAAGTTCTGAGTATTTTCTGGAGATTTGGGGAAGGAGCAAAGAAGGCAAAGCGAGTTTTCATAGTGGTTTCAACAGTCCTCATTTGTACCACCCAGAGAATAATGTAATTTGCCCATAAAATTGAATGAAGCACAGACCAAAGCAACTGTAACACAAAGCTGTGTGTCAGAAAAACACACACAAACCGGCCCCCAAAACAGGCAAATGCTCCACTGTAATTTTTAGTATATTTAAACCAAAGAAAAGCTTTAGGACTGCAAACACATCCCTCATTTGCTTTTCTATGACTTAACACAGCCCTGGCTGGTTAATCCTTTTTGAGGTGGGCCCACCAGTGAGTGTCCAGTAGAGCTGGGCAAAGGCCTTGAAAATTTGCTGTTCTCTTTTCGGTCAGGTGACACGAAGACCTGGAACACAGCACTTAGGCTTTGGCAAGATCTCATCCCGCAGCCTACGGAGACCACGGCGATTTAGCGCCGCGATTCCACACGAAGCAATGGCTGCGCATTAGGAAATTGATGCTGACAACAATTTATCAGAGCTATTAAGGCCAGTCGTTGTCTGGAGACAAGTTTGATGGAATAGCTCAGCTGCAAGGCCGGCTCCTCCCATGGTGTCTCTCCGTGCTAATTGTGCTCCTGGGCGGGCTCCTTGTGCCAGACAAGGGGAATTTCACAGGTCCGGCGCCGATTGCATTACCCGCACAATGCGCTGCAGGATCGGCTGCTGACGAGGCGCGAGCACTGCACCCTTCCCAGGGACGCTCCTGCCTCTGGAAGCTGCTTTGTTCTACACCGAGGCTTTCCCCACCACCCAAAGGAGATGGGCGCAGGCTGTGCGCAGCACACTGGTGCCCCTCACCCCTGCCGTGAAATAATCAGGACTCTCAGCCGGGCGTACCCCGGCGAGCGCAAACACTCCGGGTGCTCAAAGGAAACACCAGCACCATGAGGAAGAAACGACAAGAGCTGACACAAAGGTAGGATTTTATAAATTAAATGGCCTTTATTTGTAACTTGTCTCCAAAAGTCAAAAACATGACGAAGTAATTGCTTGGAAGCTTCTAATTGCTCCTTAAACATTTCATCAGAATTGCATGGAAGTGCACTTAGAACAGAAGCAGGAATCTGCATTCCTGGCAGTGGGCATCACCAAACTGCGCCGTAGGCAGAGCCCAGAGATCCCGGTTCAGTCCCCACAGCCCTCACCTCGCTGCAGGCCGAGCATTGCAATAGCCACCCAAACACAGCACTGTGCCCACAGAACCAGGAGCTTCCACATCTCCCAGCCCACAGCACTGGGCCCCCAGTGCCCACAGGGGCTCAGGGACGAGAGCGTACCAGCCCCTGCCACGGGCAAGAAACACGAACCCCAAGGGCAGCGGGGAGGTGCCAGAGCTCTGCCTGGACACGAGGTTGAATCAGGAGGTTTTAGCTGGAGTGAGTTTCATTATTTTCAGGGTAAGGCTAACCTGCCGTCTGCAGAGCACAATGAGAAGAGCTTACTGCTCAATCCAATTAATTAGTGCTCAATTCTGGGGTGGTGCAAGCCCTCTGCTCCAATTACAACGCTTGCACTGGACACCACAGCACTCTGATTTACAGGTTCTGGTCAGGTGCCTTGGATGTCAGCAGCTCCACTGTGAACTTCATGAAAGCATCACATTAAAATTAAGGAATCTTCAGGCTGGGGGCTGGAACTGTCCTGCTTTCAGGGCTATATTTTACTTTTCCTTGAAAGCTACACCTGACTCCACACACACACTGCCAGATGGCAAACAATCCAAGTACAGCTTCAGCCACTTTAGGAACATTTAAATGAAGAACAGGAATTCAAAATACCTGATAAAATCTGTGATGCAGAAAGGAAGCGCTATGCCAGTGCTATGAATTACTCCTAAGTTTTCCCACCAGCTTGCCTTGAAAGATGGAAAACCCAAGAACACATATGAAAATTTTAGTTTAAATAGAAAGCCGAGGTATTGAAAAAAACCTTCTGAATTTCCCTATCAGCATAAGGCTTAAAATTACTAGAAAACCAGTTTCAAACCCACCAATTTAATCATAAAGCCAGCAATTTTGATTAATATTTGCTAAGATAGTTTAAAAATTATGCATTTTAACTAAGACCAACACTAAAGATCATTTTCCAGGCTAGAAATTATAGTTAGAGTATGGAGGAAAGTAATCATCATGCATAGAACTGAAGTATTTTGAACTAGTTTTTACACAGTGCAAAGATTTCCTAGGAAAGTTTGCAGTTTGAACACTCATACTGAAGATATGTTTTCCATACAGTTGGGAGGCTGCCTGTAAGGACTGAAACACTGGGAAACATGGAATCACATGTATCAGAGGTCACTTAAATGAGAGCTGGTCTGACAGTTACAGTTAGCACCTGAAGTCTCACTAAAGGGGAACAGAGCTACCAGTACACCTCACATACAATCACTTGATAGATAGGTAAATGAGATGGGGAAGATATTTATTAACTAGTTCAGGCCATTCCATTTGGAATGTTTTTGATTTTAGACAGTGAAATAAACACAACTTCCAAAGAAACCTATAGGCATAGGTAAAGGTAAAAGCCTTGGTTCCCATGTGTTGATCTACATGAAACTGAATAGAAAAATGGGGCTGACAGGGCTGAATGGCAGAGACCATGATACCAAAGGACTGAATGGTACAGAAATATCAAACCAGGATTTTAAACTGAGATAGGATTAAAGTCTTCTGTAGTTCTGGATGCCTGAGTTAATCTTGGGATGTGCAGGGAGAAGTGCAAGGATGCTGGGCATTTCCCCCTCGTGGAAGCTTGGGTTTGCAGGAAATCTTCTGGCCGGATCACTTATCCCGCAGAGAGCGCATCAAAACCTGCGCCATCATATCATCCTCATCAGCATCGTAGTCCTGCAAGAGCAGAAAGGCCTTCGCTGCAGAGCCAGCTGCAGTGCCCGTGGCACAGCAGGAGCTGCAGAGCCCTGAGCCCTGGGCAGGACTCGCTGGGGTGGCACAGCATGCCCAGGGAGCTCCAGGAGCCGCGCTGCGAGGGGGAGCCAGCACCTACCACAAAGGTGTCGTAGGAAAAGCGATGTCGCCTCTGCAGGTGCTCCATGAAGTTAGCACTCCTGTAATTGGGGTCCCCCCACGGCATTGAGGCACAAATTGGGCAAACCTTCAAGGGAAAAAGCCAGTTAGACCCAGGGCTTCAGTGCTTAAATGCTGACAGCAGAAGGGAGGGACAGCCCGGGGGAGTGGAGCTCAAGGGTTGTGCTGTCACTGTTCTCCACGCAAAGGGATGGCCAGTAACTTGCTGGGACATTTAATGCAAAAGCCTCAGATAACCCTGAGTAATTCTAATTCATGTTTT
Organism: Chloebia gouldiae; assembly: GCA_003676055.1. Classification (NCBI taxonomy): domain Eukaryota; kingdom Metazoa; phylum Chordata; class Aves; order Passeriformes; family Passeridae; genus Chloebia; species Chloebia gouldiae. Next base: position 215,047 of record QUSF01000184.1, on the reverse strand, counting down.
AGATCCCTGAAATGGAATGGCTTACTCTTCTCCCACGTTCTGAAAATCAGAACTCATTAAAGCCTCTTGCTTTAGATTTTGGCCTTTATTTCACCATGGCAGGAAAGTTTCCTTGGTCTTCTCTGCAAAGTTCACTTCTCTCCAAGAGAAAAAAGGAACTTTATTTTCCTGAATAATCTGGAATTCCAAAAAACTTCCCAGAAAAATTAAAGTTTCCAATTCAGTTCCACATTTTGCAATTCCTCTTACATAAAAGGAAGTATCACAGATAGAATGATACACTATTTTTTACAAGCATTTCTCCTAGCAGTTAATAGTATCTTCCTGCTGAAAACAAGGGGGAAAACAAGGAGAACATTAAATGTCTGGTATTTTTTCAAAATTATATTTTACTGCTTTGCTGTGCCTAACTAACTTTGAACGTGTGCCATTTTTCAAGGATGAAAAGAGGATGTGGCCCAGCTGCAGTGCACAGAGCCACTGAAAGGTGAGAGCAGAACCACACCAGGCTTAGAGGCACGACCAGCACAGCCACACTGACTGAACAGCAGAAATTACACCTACTTAATTCAAAAGTCTCTAACTCACTGTTTCAAAGGGCTTTAAGACCAGACTTCATTGCAATTCTTGCACCAAGACTTTTTATTACCACTTGTTTTGCATCCATGCTGTGCAAAGCTTTGCAGTGCTCAACCAGCCCTTCTTGATCAAAGTTCTTCTCGCTGCAGTACGGGCAGGGGAAGGTGAAGCGATTCGGGAAGCTCCTGGTTGGGGAGAAAAGGTTATTTACAAATGCAGATTATTCAAGGCAATAATTTATGTATTCAATTAATTTAGCAATCAGTTTGTAAACTCCTAACAATATTTTAGGGAACTCAGTATTTAGACTGAATTACAGTTTTTCTACAAATGCTCTAAGTGCTGTTGATCACAGTTTTCTCAAATGCCAGGGCACCACCCACTAGCCACCAATTTCCACTTCCCTCCTTTGTGGGCGAGTGTAATCAGGAGAACAAGGTATTTTAGAAACCAGCTGCACCTACAGAATGCCCTGATCTTAGAGATGTCCAAGCAGAGGCAGCAGAGTTTACCTGGGCACAGCCAGCTGCAGGATCAAGGCTCAGTTTTTAACTCCATAAAAATCAGCACCCAAACTGAGCAAAGAGGTGGAGTCTGCTTTTACTTCCAAACTCTTCCCTGTGCCAGAGAAGGCCAGGACTGCAGAGCAGAGGCGTTACCTGGTGCTGTGGAGGGGCTCTTTAGTCACAGCTTTCACGCCTTCCATGATGTAATTCTGGTACTTGGAGCAGGAGGCTGCGTGGCTGCGCATCTTGGACAGGTACATCTGTGCAGGCAACAACACACGGCAGGTGAGCTCACAGCACCTCCTGAGCCAAAGCAGCAAACGTGTAAAGCCCAGCAGCTTTCGGCACAAGAGGTAAAGCAGGAACTCCAAATACCTCAGCTGGCCAAGCAGAAAACATTTCAGATTACAGGTTAGTTAAGCTGTAACTCTGTTCTCAGTGGTATGTCACCATGCACCCTGCTCACAGCAGCAACATCTCAATGTAACTTTATAATCAGAATCTTTCATTAGAAATTTATTTCCTGAAGAGGTAACAACAAAAAACTGTGGAAAGAATGTCAACATCTGTGTGTTGCCTATATCAGACACCTTTAGCACGTATCAGAACAAACAGTTTGACCTGATTTTGCAGAAAGCTGAGGAGGAAGCAGTTTATTCCCCTAGGGGGACACATCTCATGTATTGAATTTCCAAACACTTTCATACTTTTTTATTGCAGCCGTTGCAAGTGGTTTCTGTCGTTTCAATTTGCTTTTCCAAGTCCAGAGCTCTGCTCCCAGGTGACAGGGTGCTGCGGCACACCCCGCAGACTGGCTTTTTGGGCTTCAGACATTCCTGCAGGCACGGCGTGCAGAAGCTGAGGCGGGAGAAAAGGAGGAGGTGGTGAGACAGCAGTGCCCACTGCCCTTGCACAGCTCTGCCCCAAGGAGTAACAGGGGCTTGAGACTCGATAAAGATGGGTAAGAAGGAGCTGCTGGCTCCCGGGCATGAGGGATTCCAGCCTGTCACACCCAGAATTGTTTGTTGTTGGACATTGTCCTGTGCCCTTGGCTTCTGGACAGAATCACGGAATGGTTTGGGTTGGCAGGGACCTTAAAGCCCACCCAGTGCCACCCCTGCCATGGCAGGGACACCTCCCACTGCCCCAGGCTGCTCCAAGCCCCGTCCAGCCTGGCCTTGGGCACTGCCAGGGATCCAGAACAGCCCCGCCTGTGCCAGGGGGGGATTTAATCCCCACCCTGCCAGGGGGGGATTTCACCCCCACGCCAGCCTCAGCCTGCCCTGCGACGCTGTGGAGCCACTGCCCCTTGTCCCGTCAGGGAAGCGGAAGCAGAAGAGCGCAGGCCTCCTTTCCCCCCGCTTTTCTTTCGCTTTCCCCCGTTAGGCCGCTGCAGGCCCCGCTGCCGGGCGCGGAGCCGCCCCCGGCGCGGCGGGGCCCGAGCGGCGGCTCCTCCCGCATCCCCCCCGGCCCCGCTCCGCGCTCGGCGGCGGCGCTCACACGTGTCCGCAGGGGACGCGCACCGGGCTGTCGAACACCTCGAGGCACACGGGGCAGGTGAGGCGGGAC